>CM055272.1:15474875-15500763 GCA_029237695.1 Conchocele bisecta | reverse complement strand
AAATTCGTCGGCAGAAAAACGTGGAACAGACATTAGGTTCAAAACCACATGGCGTGTCTCGTATACTTTATGTGGCAGTGTTTGTCACTACCGGGAATTATATGGTGGTGGAACTTTGAAAATGAACGAGACAAATGACTGAACTGAACATTCTTATGTAATTCATTTGTTGTTTTAGTAAATACAATTATTAAGTAAAGATCTTTGTCATACCGCAGATACATTTCTCACGTTTTGATTGGTCAGCTTGACGGGTAATATGAGCCCATATTACCTGTCAAACCCGTCAATATGGGTTGATTCAAAATGGCGGCGGATCGAGGCGGAGTTGAAAAAGAACAGTTTTGGGAATCACCTCTGAAACATAACCATAAGGACGTATGTATCTGAGCGTCAACCAGGTTTCCGGTCGGGAATCCGGTAAGGACGAACCCCGATTGTTAACTTACCCATTATCGAATGTTGCCAACCAACCACCACAGAAATGAGATAGAAATACATGTATACGACCATTTGTGAAGTTGCGTGTGTCGCATTATTTGGTGCACACAGCGCACGTGAGTTCATCATTGGGATCGTATGGAGGGTTGGGGATCTGACCCCATGCCTCTACTAGATATAACAAGGCACCGTTGTCATTGTTTGATTCGCCTTCCACCGTCTCCGGGTCACCATCCATACAGATGAGTTCTGTGCGTTTGTGAGTATGGTGCCCCATCATCAGATAACCGGCATACTCGAGATGCCAGCCGGGGTAGCAGACGTTCCGAGCCGGGACCAACATCTTGCTTACCCGCCCAGTCGATTCACAGACGATGCACGGTACGTCTTGGTTGTGGAGCTGCTCTTTACCAAATATTGTATTGCCGTGGGCATCACTAATCTCATACTCGGCGGCATAGAGAGGCGATCCATTTTCACCACTGTAGACATTCCCCCAGAGCGGGTCCTTTGGAAGGCAAATGAGTTTCGTTGTTCCACCGGCTTTTGTATGATCACTCCCAGCAACTATTCCTATATTAAAAGGCAGTAGGCTGAGAATAATGATAGCGTTGACTTATTTTCTCATAACATATAAATGTTTTTATTTAAACTAGACATTATGTTTATAAAATATAGATATGCCCCCGTGGCAGACTTGACACTAACTGGAGAATATGTTCCAAACTTTTCGACGTAAATGAACACGGACAAATGAACGTACGGACCTCAAGAGTAATGCAATATGCCCCCTTGCTGTCGCATATGGGGTGGCATAAAAAAAACAGACATTTCATGTAAGCGATTGGATAGACGCTGGATACGTGATTCTGCATAAACTAACCCTTTGCTTATTAAAGTGGCTATGTGTCCGATGATTTTGTCAAAGATGCATTCCACAAAAACAGTTGAGATACATCAATTAGTATAGTATGAATACAATCGCAACTTCTTTGCACATAATAACAACATACGTAAATGTTTAGCAAATCTAGCGTTTGCAACGCTAGTTCTTTTTTCAATAATATTGTTTTTATTTTTTGTTTTCCTTTCCTTTTTTTTCAGGTCAGACATAGGGTCGTATATGTTCAGAAAACCGATGCAAATCGACCGTGAAATGCTCTTTTACCAACTGCTTTGTTCACATTTCAACCATGTCTGACACCCAAGGCATTAAGGCCAAACAATAATTGTTCGATTCATATTACGCTCAAAATATTCATTGGTAGGTACATTGGAATGGGGCGACAAGCTGGGTTAGAAGTGCACAAGCAGTCAAGTGTAGATATGGATCGTTTTTATCTTACATTTATTACACATATGTTATTTAGTAAACCGGTGGGGAGAGTGGACCTTACGGCATTTGTAACATCTGCACATACACGCAATTCAATTGATTTCCTGGCGTCATCAATGATACTTTAGTGACCAAATTATCAATAGCGTAGACACTGACCAGTCTGCGCGGATGCGCAGGCTGATCTGGGTCTATGTCCGTTGTATGTGTCGTATGGTCCTTTTTCACAGACGGGATTCCATTCATACCGTTATTTCCTATGCCCCCTGGAAGCTATTTATCTCATCCGTTTTTATCACAGATCATATCTACTGCTCGCACATTGTATATTTACATAGCATTTACGAATGACAATATAATTATAATCACCATTACGGTCATGGGAATTATATTTTGAAATTGGTGAACAACCATATAGATGTATATATATGTATGTACGTGTATGTATATGTGTGTGTGTATGCGTGTGTGTGTGTGTGCGTGTGTTTGTGTGTGTGTGTGTGTGTGTGTGCGCGTGTGTGTGTGTGTGTGTGTGCGTGCGTGCGCGCCCGCGTGCGCGCGTGCGTGCGTGCGTGCGTGTGTGTGATGTAAACTTGTTATTTATTATTTATAGAGAAGGAAATGTATAATATTATAAGAGTTGACAGGTGGCAATTAATGGCCTGGTCAGTCCCAATTGTTGATGCATACATGCAACACATAATAGTTGTTGTATATACTACGGAAATACACCATCACTATGTGTATGAATTTGTGGTGTAACCTTTCAATTCACACATCATAGCATATGTAAAATTGAAAGATCGTCTTATGTAATGAAGTTTTTTGTGAATGAGAATTTTTATGTACTTCATGTAATGCATGTTTGTGTTTTTATACGACCGTTTTTAAAAAACGGTACGTATTATGCTTTACCGCTGGGCGGGCAGGCGGTCGGCTGAAAGAAAAAGTGCATAGTTCGTGTACACAACTCCTCCGAAACCGTTCAGTCGATCGATCTGAAACTATACACACGTTTTCTACACATATTGAAGATGTTTACCTTGGTGTTTTATGCCGAAAAACTATTTTTTAACGATCATATCACCTTTTTGACTTAGCCATTTTTTCTACATTTTTCTATACAATTATTTATATGGTACATAGTTTGTGTACACAACTCCTCCAAAACAGTTCAGTCGATCGTTCTGAAACTATACACACGTCTTCCACACATATTGAAGATGTGCACCTTGGTGTTTTTATGCCGAAAAAATATTTTTAAAAAAAATATCACCTTTTTAACTTAGCCATTTTTTCTACATTTTTCTATACAATTCTATATACGGTACAGAGATTGTGTACACAACTCCTCCGAAACCATTCAGTCGATTGTTCTGAAACTATACACATGTCTTCTACACATATTGAAGATATGTACCTTGGTGTTTTATGCCGAAAAAATATTTTTTAACAAAACTATAACCTTTTTTGACTTAGCCATTTTTTCTACATTGTGCTATACAATTCTATATACGGTACAGAGTTTGTGTACACAACTCCTCCGAAATCGTTCAGTCGATCGTTCTGAAACTCTACACACGTCTTCTACACATATTGAAGATGTGCACCCTGGTGATTTTATGCCGAAAAAATATTTTTTAACAAAAAGTATCACCTTTTTAACTTAGCCATTTTTCTACATTTTTCTATACAATTCTATATACGGTACATAGTTTGTGTACACAACTCCTCCGAAACCATTCAGACGATTGTTCTGAAACTATACACACGTCTTCTACACATATTGAAGATGTGCACCTTGGTGATTTTATGCCGAAAAAATATTTTAACAAAAATATCACCTTTTTAACTTAGCCATTTTTTCTACATTATTGCATCCAATTCCCTATCATTTCTACTTTACACTCTACTTTTCTATCTCTGCCAAAATTAGTATACATGTTTAGCACAACTAGATGAAGAAATAATGCTATAGACTTTTTCTGGCCCATATTCGACGGACGTATTTTGTGACTTGCGACACTCTTGTTCTCATTATTTCTCGCTTTTGCTTACATATCTATTTTTTCGTTTATTCTAAACATCCGAGCAGCAACACAACACTTAAGTTTACTAGAATCAAATGCATTGTTAGGCATCATACTATAGTAAAAAATGGATCTTAGCATATGTACTTTAAATGTTAGAGGGTTAGGAGCAAAAGTAAAAAGGACACACATTTTTCAGTGGCTTCAGGATAATGAATATGACACTTGTTTTTTACGGGAAACTCATACAACATATGAGCTGCGTCGCGATAAAACCTGTCTTCGGGAGTCTGACGACGTCACAAGATATGACGTCTTGAACTCAGCTGACGTAATTTCAGCCGATATTTCCAATTATCGACGTTTGTCAGACCGCCATGTTAGGTTTGTTCCGTTGTGTTAAAGCTATCTAACGAACAGAATATATCTATAATCGGGCGTATGTGTGTGAAAAAAAACGAAAGTCTTCGATCTGTCATGGATCCTGTCTGAGAATGTATTGGATGAACGTTAGACTACCGTACTAACGGTCGTACGATCGAAATCCACCATTTTTATTCTAAACGGGCACATCTTATATTATGTTTTTATTAACAATAATGGCGTAAGGGTAATTTTCTTTTATTATTTTGCTGCTGATATCACATATAAAAATGTTTGTCTGTTATTGATATGTGTTTTTGATGTTCCGTTATTTTGACATATAATATTTTCTTTGACACAGTTTACAGATAACTGTCCATATTAACTGCTATCGACCACCATTTACAGGTGAAAACTCTGTGTAAGCTACATTTTTTATTTACATGCAGATGGTCGGCAGCATATTTGTAGACCGTTGTAGCATGGGCCCGGTTTCCCGCACAACTATATGTTTCAGCTAACTCCACGCGAATTTTCAGTTTATTACTCAATTCTTTCTTTCTAATATACATGTAATGTATAAAATTAAAATTTAGCGCAACCTTTACCGACTTTAAGAAAAACTTATCTCCTGCAAAAACAACAAATCCATGTATGTTACGATGTCTCATCTGTGCACATGCACCGTCTGATCAGAACATAGGATGTCCGCCATTCAGTCACTAGGGAATCCTTTCTTGATTACCGACAGGATATGGGTCGCCGATCTTAAATTTATTGCAGATATTGTAAGGTCCGTTTTTTTCAACAGGTGGTCCAAGTACAGCTGTAAGCGGGACGATGTCGTGAACATTCGACATTTCTGTTGTCTGAATATGAAAAGCTTAAATCTGAATGCACACTAACGTGTGTGTCATGTTAATATAAGAAATAGATACGGTGGGATGATAGTTCAAGGCAACATATGTTGGAGACATTAGTATCATGGACCGTGACTGACGATCTGTCAAGTCGTGACAAATGCAATAATAAAACAATCAAGAACATGTATACAGTAATTCATTATTGTGTTCCTTTGCTCAGTGAAGTTGATAGTTAAGTTCTCGACTCAAATATTTGTTTGACCCTTTCAACACTAGAAACCTCTCAGTACCGTAACCAGGATGAGGCAGACGAGGAGGTTGCCTCGTCACTTATTTTGCAGATGCTTTTGTTGCTACTAAGAATTAAACAAATATCTGGGGAGGTGGCGGGCAGAATGTTCCCTGACCCCCATATTGGGACTTGGTTAGCCTCGTCTGTTTTTTACCTCTGGTTATGGCCCTGCAAACAGTGTATACATATCCTGATGAACCAACTCGTAATGAGGCGTCTCATTCAAGATATACAACACTTGATGATATTTTTGATTTTTTTGCAAAATGACCCCCTTTTCTGCATAATGGAAGTCTCAAACTTAACATGAAACAGTTAATTTCAGTTACTTAGGTTAATCTTCAAAGGTTGTAGCAGCATTGTCAATGAAAAAATAGCCGTATGAACAAACTTTTAAAAATCTAATATCATAGACATGCACAGACGGACGGATGGATTGATTGACGCATCCACACGTGCACAACGTGTGATCACTGGCATTTAACTCATTTAATTTATGAAGTATCTCCCCTGTGTATCACAGTCTATTATAGCATACATATCAAGTAAAATAACATACAAAGTCCTCGGATTTTGATCAAATATAATAGTGTGTATTGTGATAATATAAATAGAAAATTTACATTATGGAAAGCAAAAAAAGATATAAAACTTCCCGACACATCATCAGGGCCGTAACCAGGTGTGCAAGGTATGTGCATGAGGATGTGATAAATAAGTTAGATCACGTTTTTGTATTAATAATATCGTCTAGCATTACAGGATCCTGATCCGATCCGGATCCGGATACGGATAACAAAACGTCTGATCGAATATCAACATGATTAATGGAAGAAACTATTTTAAGTTGAAATTAACATGAAAATAAGACACACTACACTTATGTGTTATTTTCACGACCATGACTATTTGAAAAGCATAATAAAGGGGCTTTAAAAATGCTGTTTATATCTGAAGTAACCTAATATGTTATACCTGAAGTAGCCTAACATACATGAAGTGCCATTTTTGCCTTTATTTGTTCACCTTTGACCCCTAATCGCGGCCTCTGATTGGTCAGTCTCAACAGCAAATTCAAGATGGCGGCGAATTTTAAAATCGAAGTCGCTGTAGGTGCCGCTCAATTGTGTTCATTTTTACAGTATATGCGACGTAACCAACGACACGGACATGTCCATTATGATTGCAATGCTTATTATGACAACTGTGTAGTCTAACTCGAGCTATTATTGAAGCGCATCGTAAATAAATCGGAGATTTAATCAGATACAATACCGAATCTCCCTAGCGTGGACGCCGCCATTTTGCTTTGAATCACGTCACTGGATTTGTGACGCATGGCGAGGAAATGACGTCAAAACATGACGTCACGCACGTTTAAGCAATTACGTTTAGTGCGGTATAAATTAAATACATGATTAGTGCTGTAGAATATAAAATATATTCGGTTTCGACCCGACAACTTTATAGGGGCTCGCTAAAGCTCGCCCCAATAAAGCTGTCTAAGGCTCAACCGAATATAATTTATATTCGACGGCACTAACCATGTATTTACTATATATACTGTAACGTCGTTTGACGTGGCTTTTACGTGACGTCTCATCTGCTCAAACGACCTGAATAGTGGTGTTGTATAAAATATAATATCTTAATGAATATTGCAGATATTATGATCAAATAAAAAGCATTCAATTCAGCATACAACTACCATTGTCATAGTAACAAAATGTTAATTTGACCAAGAATTTCCCGAAGACAGGTTTTCTCGCGACGCGGCTCATATAATGCCGCAAAGGAATGGGAAACGGAATGGGGATCAGATGCAATATTTAGTGGCAGTAGTAATAGTGAAGGGGTAGGAATACTGTTTAATTTAAAATAGGCATATACCATACATGATATTATAGACGTTATCACTGGTAGAAACCAAGCAATAAACGTAGAAATAAACAGTGAAGACATACTCCTGTTAAATGTATATGGGCCAAACTCAGAAGTAAACACCTTGTTTAAACAACTAGACGACTTTATATCCAAACTTGAAAACGCAAGAATGGTTATTGGTGGTGATTTTAATGTCACTTTAAACTACGAATTGGATAAAAAGGGGGGTTTAATTACAACAAACAAAGTTAATCGGGAAACAATCAATACTATTATAGAAAAGTATGATTTGTCTGACATATGGAGAATTAAACCAGCAGCGACTTACATGGCATTCAAATTCTACACCACGTGTTCTATGCAGATTAGACTATTTTTTAGTTTCAGATAATATTGTTAATACAATTAAGTCATGTGAGATAAAAAGCAGCATCAAGACAGACCATGCACTTGTAAAACTGAATATAAATATTAATAACCAACCAAGAGTACCGGGATACTTTAAACTCAACAAGTCTGTACTTTTGGACAACGAATATAAAATTATTATAAAGAACAGCATTTCCGAAATTGCAGAAGTCAATAAAGAGGCTAATGCTAATATTTTATGGGAATTAATTAAAGGAACAATAAGAAACGAGTCAATAAAATATTGTGCCAGGTGAAACAGAAAAATTAAATTTGAAGAGGTTAAGTTACAAGAAAAAATCGATGAAATGGTTAAAGCAAAGGTACATACTCCAGAAGCAATAGATGAAATAAATAACCATAAAACACGATTAGAAGACATTTATCAAAAACGGGCAGAGGGTTTGATTTTTCGATCAAAAGTAAATTGGCTGGAAGGAGGGGAAAAAAATACAAAATAATTTTGCAGATCTGGAAAAACGAAAATTCGATAGAAAAATGATATCAGAATTAAATGTAAATGGACAAAAGATAACTGATAAACAGCACATTTTACAAGAACAGAAACACTTTTATCAAAGTCTTTATAAGAAAGAGAATGTATAGAATCAGACATAAGTTTCTTTCCAGATGAATATAACAATAAATTGAATGAGGAATAAAATATGAAGGAGTGCTATTTGAATCTGAATGCTTTAATGCATTAAAGCAGATGAATAATAATAAAAGTCCTGGTTCAGATGGAATAACTACTGAATTCTACAAAATTGTTTTGGAACGACATCAAAACATACCTAGTCTCTAAAGTATTCACTCGAAATTGGTGAATTAACAACCCTACAAAAAACAAAGCATAATACATTGAATTCCCAAAAAAGGTAAAGACAGTACCAATCTCGCAAATTGGAGGCCAATAAGTTTACTGAACCTTGATTATACAATTGCTACAAAGGCTATTGCTAATCGAATAAAGGGTGTATTAAACAAATTGATAGATTCCTCTCAAACGGGCTTTATTAAAGGCAGATATATTGGAGAAAACATAAGACTAATATTTGAAATTATTGACCATGTTAATGAAAAAGATATACCAGCGTTGTTATTTTTTGCTGATTTTGAAAAAGCCTTTGATAGTGTTAGTCATGAATATAACATATCTAGTTGTATAACAAATAACGGCTATCTTACAGATGTTTTTGGTTTAGGTAGGGGCGTAAGACAGGGCTGTCCTTTGTCACCATATTTGTTTATTATAACAATAGAAATACTATCACATAGTGCCCGAAATAATAGCATGATAAAAGGAATAATAATAAATCAAGAAGAAATAAAAAAACACAATGTTCGCAGACAATGCCACTTTTTGCTTAGATGGATCAAAATAATCGTTAGAAAACATAATTTCTACCATTGATAATTTTGGACATATTTCAGGCTTGCGATTAAACTATTCAAAATCGATACTTTTTAAGGCAGGTTCTTTAAAAAACACTACACTCGCTTTCTGTGAAGACAAACATTTTTATGGACTGCCGACGTAGCAAACACACTAGGTATAAACTTTTGTAATGACAAAAATAGAATACATAATATAAACTTACTACCAAAAGTAAATGAATTTAAACAATGTTTAGACAGATGGAAACGTAGAAAACTGAAAAATATGGGTAAAATAACTGTTCTCAAAAGCTTCACATTTTCATAACTAATATTTCCATTGAAGTTTTAGATATTGTGGAGATGATGTTATAAAGTAAATTACACACATGATGTTTGACTTTCTATGGAATTCCAAACCAGATAAAATCAGCAGAAACGTCATTGTACAAAATTATGAAAATGGCGGGCTGAAAATGATCGATCTAGTATGTTTCATAAATTCTTTAAAAGCATGTTGGGTTAAACGTCTTACAAATGATACAAACGATGGACAATGGAAAATAGTGTATACTAATTATTTACATAAATTTGGTGGTACAAGTATATTTGAAGGAAACTTCCACGAATTCGATGCATAAATATTAATAAAAAATGTTTGTTTATCAAATATACTTGAAGCATGGGCCAAACTTAATTATTCTGAAAATCCAGAGAAAATTTCGAAGCAAATCATGTGGATCAATTCTAAATTAAAAAGTAATGGCAATACATTGTATTACAAAGATTGGAATGAACGGGCAATAAAATACATAGAACATATATACGATTATCGAACCAAAGCCTTTTATGACTTTACAAATATAAAACAATTATATAATGTTAGTAATAATTATTACCTAAAATATTTTAAACCTATATCCAATATACCACAAGCTTGGCGTGCACGACTAAAGAATGAGACAATAAACAGCCAAAATATTAAGTCACCCCTTTTAAGAAAAGTGCAATCTTCCAAACAATGTAATAACATGTTATATACAATTTTCCTTAGTAAAATTAATAATGTTGTTTTCAAAGCTCAGACTAAATAGAATGCAGAGTTTTCAGAAACAACTATTACATGTAATTGGAAAATTGTAAATACACAGTATTTTAGAAGCACTATATGTTCAAAACTTAGAAATTTCCAGTTCAAATGCTTGATGAAAATTATTGCCACGAATGAGTATTTATATAAATGCAGAATTGTAAATTCTAATGTATGCGATTTATGAAGTATGGCACCAGAAACAAACAAGCACTTATTTTGGGAATGCCAAGAAAGTCAGCAGGTCTCTGCGAAGCACGTTTTTACATGATAACGGTAGAAATTTTACATTGGATTGGCAATCAATAAGTTTAGGGCAGCATGAAACAGACAATATATTCTTGAACTTGTATATTATTCTAGGAAAGTACTTTATTTATGGATGTAAATTAAGAAATACTGAACCGACTTTCCCAGGCTTTAAGAACTATTTAAAACAAACTGAAGAGCTTGAACATCAAATAGCAGTAAATAGAAACAAAGCTGAAATACACAATAGAAAATGGAACGGTTTACCGCTAGACTAACCTTTCTCTTAGCTTGAACATCAAATAGCAGTAAATAGAAACAAAGCTGAAATACACAATAGAAAATGGAACGGTTTACCGCTAGACTAACCTTTCTCTTCTAGCATTCTTTCCATTAAAATATTTAATCCAACACAAAAATAATGCAAACATATGATCATGCTGCTCGTACTTATCGTACTTATATAATTAAACTCTTCTTTTTTGCATGGGTGTATTTTTTTTAATTTTGAATTTTTCTCTATATATTTGATAACTTTTTTTTTTCTTCTTTATAAATGTTTTTCAAACATATACATATACAAACAGGTAATAACATGTGTAAGATATATTTACAATGTACTTAGTAATGTAGAAATATGAAATGGAATGTAATTATGCACATGCATGTAAATTGTTACTAGTAATATGTCTTGTTTGTACACGTTTGTGTGTGAAAATAAAAAATAAATATAATAATAAAAATAATAAAAATAATAATAAAAAAAGGTACATTGGAAAAAGTTGTATTTTTTCTTTTATCGATATCAGATCCACACCAAATTTAGAGCAGCACATGATGTCATGGCTAACTATTTAAGTTAATATAGATATGATAAACAAGTATGTTAACACGAACACCTTTTATGGGATGATTTCAGTCAATTTTTTTAATTTTTATTATTATTATTATTATTATTATTTACTAAAAACTTTAGGGTCGGCGGGAAGATCTAGGTAGGGTCTTGTAACCGGAAACAAACATATATTTTAGGCCTAAAACAACTGTATTTATGAATTGAAAGCACATGTATATTTGCTAATATTTTGGCTTGTAATGTTTCAAAGTGATGTGCGTTACTTTCCTTTCAATTTATCTCCTATTCTATCGGGGCGTCTTTTTTGGCACAATGGACAGTCACTCTTTTTATTAAATTTTTGACCATGTGGTCTTTATCAAGATAGTTAAAAACTGTTTTGGCAGTGCAGTGTGACGTACATATTGAAGCACCGGTTGACGTTGACAGCTAATACAGTTTCAAAGTAGTTTGATGAAGATCACGTGGTCGAAAATTTAATAAAAAGTGACTTTTAAAATAAAATTAATTATTTGTGCTTCCCTTTGAAGGTTATTGGAAATTACTTTTTACGATGTATGGGTATACTTTGCAAATCTAGCGTTTTCATAGAACTTTTCTTTTTTCTTTATTTGCTTCAATGTCAGCACCTACTCCAAACTAAATACTATCATCTGAGGTACAAATAGCAAACATTCTCCACAAAACTACTTAAAAATTAAGATTTAACATTGATACAATGTATAAAAGCAACGATTTGCGACAATTTTATAATTATTTAAATAAAATAATTTGTAAAAATAGGTTATTTTTTATTTTTACCTTTTAGGGCCTCATTTTTGGAATGTTGGACTGGACATCGAGAGAGCCCACTTTTGTAATCAGCATCCTTGGAAATAGAAGTATGCAATATTTCATACGTTCATCATAAAAAGCGCATATCTTCCGCTTTTTGTGGACTTCATATAATATACCTGGCTAAGATTTCCAAAGTAGCATTTATTACGCGACGCCGATGGTGTCTCATTTCCGAGACCACATTAACGTGGTTAATGGGCATTTATACATCATTTTGTATTTTACTACTACTGCGATGATATGATTTGAAAGTATTCTGAACAAATATGATTAATAATCAGCAATTACAGGCACGTACGAGATAACAAATTGAAGTTGACGTCAATGACGTCAACGACGTAGACATTGTGTTATTTTATAATTTGAACATATAGTCATATCGACATACAACAAAAAACAATAATGTGTTTATTGTTTGGTTCAATCAGCTTTACATTTTATGAAATATAGAATGAAAAAATCATTATGACGTTTTATTTAGGTGTGTACGTTAAAAGTGACGTCGCGGCTTGTTGCAAGATCCTTTCTTGTTTTGAAAATGAGTTTTGAGTTGCAAAATGGATGTTCATGATAGAATCAAAATAAAGCCAGCTGTATATTATTCTAGGGCCGGTCGACTTCGCACGATAGGTGTTAGTGGGTTCCGTACGATTATGGATATGTGCCCCTGGTATACTGGATTCTCACTGGAGAAACTCTTGCAAACATTTCTACATTCTACGTAAATGTACAAAGGACGAACAGACGGACGGAAGCTCAAGAACAACGCAATATGCCCCCTTGCATATCGCATGATACAATCATGGGCTGTTGTATTTACTGTAGTATAAACAACAGTTGATGGAGTCAGAAAGACTCCACGCACGTTAAAGGTACATGCCCACTCAGTAGGCAAAAATTGTTCTTTATATCAGAGACATCATCTAATACATTTTCTGGCAAAATAAACATTCATTAACCATTACCCCACATAACGATTGACATTATTATACATTTTTATATCAGAAGTAAATTTCCACACTGATATCAGGGGCGATAATCGAGTTTAATTAAAATGCTAACGAACATTACTATTTATTCTCTGTATTTATTTTTCGATGTGCAATGATCATACTTTATAATCTGCCGAAAATATTATTGGCTCAGGTGACGCATTTAATTAGTATAAATAACAAAAAAATATCATGCCTCATTTGCATATGAAAATAGTCTGATAACACAGAGCGTCATTATCAGTAAAATAAATATTACTAAATTATTATATCTGTATAGCGGGCACTCGCAATTTTTAGAACTGGTAAAATAGTGACACAATTATACACTTAATTTATATAAAGAACAGTTTGTGCCAACTGAGTGGGTATGTACGTTTAAAGCTAAAGAGTCCCACATGTCCGCTTATAATATATGGAGGCATAGTTGTTCGTCCATTCATTAGATATTACATTGTTGGGGCAAAATAACATTAATTCACCATTACCCGACTTAGTAATTAGCATTATCGTCCTCTTTATACCTAACGTGAATTTCCACACTGATATCATGAGCGATAACCGTGTTTTCTTAAAAATATTAACGGAAATTACTTTTTATTATCTACATTTATTTGTATATGTTATCTCCCTTGAGATAGCATATTATGTCACGTAAATGTTTATGGGGGCAGCCATATTGTCGTGCTACGCCTGAACGGCGAGTACGATCAAGAAAATAGTTTTGTGCTCAGTTTATCAGTTAAATTTTGGAAAATACGTTTCGAGACATTTCCTGCGTATGAATACAACAGCTATATTTGTATATTGCCTGCTGATCTGCCGGACACCACGCACCACATCTGACATACCGATGCTATGTATTGATGAATCGACTGAGCCGCCAGAAACCACGCAGCATACATGACACACCGATGATATTACGGTGTATTGAGGGATTATTATTTTCTGCGCTGATGATTAGATCCAGCCGCTACTTTTTCGGCTCAATCGGCACAAAGAGTAGGATAGTAATGTTGGTTTATTGTCGTCGGTGCTATGGTGTGGAACCAAGAAAATAGTGCCCTGGCGTTTTGGTCTGTCTCACTTGGTATCTAAAACTCTAAATATACTATGCTCTATAGTATCCCAGTTTTGGGCTCAGTTTATCAGTTAAATTTTGGAAAATACGAATCAAGACATTTCGTGTGTATGAATACAGCAGCCATTATCATTTGTTCTCAAAGTTAAGTAGCAGTGTCCAGTTAGCCGCCAATTTCGTACACTTTTTTTCTGGGAGTTACACACAGTAATTTATTCTGGAGAAAACGTGTGTATTGGAATGAGTTTGCACTAGCACAGTACATTTTCCTCACGATGATGATTGAGAAAATATGCAACTTTCAGTCTCTTGTTCCGCAACTGATCAAGTTTTGTGGAGATAACATATTTCAGTACTTTGATTTGATTTGCAATGATCATAATTTATAATCTGGCGATGAAACTACATTTTCAGGTGACGCATTTAATTTTAATAAATAATTTGAAAATGGCTCATCTCATTTGTATATCAAAAATGTAAATAACCAAAATGCGGCGTTAAAATTAGTACTGGGGTCCCTTAACAAAAGTATCTATACACGCCGGACAAAGGTGCCATTTGTTCATTGAATGGAAGATATTGTGGTATACATTTCAAAACATAAGCGTCTCCAAAAAATCTTACAAGTATCACACATAAAAATCAATAAATTCAAAATGGCCACCATAAATCTATATAATTCTATATTGTGTGACACCTATGGTGTATTAAACATCTTTGTTGTGCTAAAATTGACATGTGTTGGTATAATAAGGAAGTTATATAACCTTTATATGCATTTTGGTCATTGTAACATCAGCATAACTCCAAGATAGCCGCCAAGTATATATCAGTTTCACTAATTTAGACTATGGATGCTCTGTAACTGCACTAATAATTGATCTAGAATGACATGAATTGTTACTTGATTATTACTTTATGACATTAAAATGCATTCCGATAATAATAACTTATAAAAAAATCCAATATGGCCACCAAATAGCAATATAGTGACACTATTATCAGATGTAGCGTGTATTTGACACATTCTAGGATAATACATTTCTGGTTTGAAATCCATTTAGGTGATGTGAAAGGACACTTGTTTCCCATTGTGTAACATGTATGATGATGCAACAGACAAGTTTTAGCTAACAATCATTTGTGTACGGGTATTCTATTACACGTAGTTCATGTATATAGTCTTCCATTTTAAAAAGAGGACAGATGAAGTAGCACATGCTGTTCGGGCATGACATGGTGGGAATGCTGTCAATTTGTTGTGTCCATGAGTCTGGCACATATTGTTAGTATATCAATTCCGAATGTGTTTGCCAGATCCAATGACGGACCTGACTTGGGTGTCCGGATATGTTTCCAGGACATCATAAAATTGGCCGATTATAATGAGAATTACATCAGTGTTCACTGTCGGAATCTTAACGTTCCTGGCACCTTTTGACAATGCGAACATGCATCATTTGGTCCTTCTTGACACCTTAGTTCGAAGATCCAGGCCTCGTTTGTTCCTCCGAGTCAACACATTAAGACTATACTCAATGTATCTGTCCCAAACATAGTTCAAATTGTGATGTATCATGTAGCTGGCCTGAAAATGTGCTGGCCAGAGAGGTAGAAAGCATATGTACAACAGTTGCTCCATCAAACATCTTTCAGTCAAAAAGCTGTGACATACCTGCCGTATCATCACAATCAAAAAAGCACAGAAGGTCAGATTTCTGTCATGAATCTTGTCAAAATCGGACTGTGAAGGAGGAGTGGATTCATATTCTCATGGGAGAAACGTTTTGCTGGGTCTCCATAGAATGTGCGTTGGCAGCAAAATGTATTACTTTTTTCAACACAACTGTGATCTTCTCGTTAAATGTAGCATTATGAATGCACTGATACAATCAGTTATTGCCCACCCACAATTAAACGGTTGCATGATCTACAAGCATTATAAAATTAAGTGTGCGTCATGTCAAATTCCATAAAAGTTATATGAAATGCATCAACAAAAACGACAGTAGTAATGGGTGTCACAATGGTACGGTTTTTCAACATGTGTTTTTTACATAAACGGATTTTACCCTTGCACCGGTTGTCTATGTAAAAAACCGTACCAGAGGTGACACCCCTTATTACTTGCATTATCAGGGGTGAAAACTTCATGTAGTACGCTATAGTGCCATTAAAACCCATACCATAGTGACACCCCTGAACCATTGTGTTTCAGATTCATGAATTTTAACCGGGTGGAAACTTCTTGTGTCAAGCTATAGTGACACCCCCTGAACCATTTTGTTGAAGATTCGTGAAAGTTATTCGGGTTGAAACTTCTTGTATCACGCTATAGTGACACCCTGAACCATTTTGTTGAACATTCGTGTATTTTATTCGGGGGTGGAAACTTCTTGTATCATACTATAGTGACACCCCTGAACCATTTTGATGGAGATTCATGAATTGTATCCGGGTGGAAACTTCTGTATTACGCTATAGTGCCACCATTAAATGCGTGTATTATTCCCCTATATGATTTTCACATATTTTTTGATAACTCCAATATTATCAAATTCATATGAAAATGTCCTATTTCATCCACTTTAAGTTGATGAAATTAAATATTGATTGTAAATCAATATAATGGAAATATTGATTGTAAATCAATATAATGGTTTTTTTTTTCAAATTTATGTTAAAATTGAATACAAGATATGTAAAGTTTTAACAATATTTTATTGAACAACAACATATTTACAATATGTATGTTTAACATTCAAGAGGTATGATCTATTTCCATTGGTTCACATTCTAGAGGTCCATGAAGCTTGAGTAATGGAGGTCTCAGTCCAAACATTGTTTCAGTCTTTTCACTAATCCGTAAGTTAGGTTTACAGCGATTGAATAAGAAATTCACAATGTTGTCATTTTCAACAACTTCATTTCTCCATTGTTCAAATGTTAATTGTCCTACTTTAATCCTTGAATCTTTGAAGAACCCCCTTGTTAATAATAAGGCTTCCGTCCTTGAACTCTTCAAACATCTCTATTTTCTCTAATTCATCCGTGATGATCCATGGTGTAAGATATTGTTCACTTGATAATTTTAGTTTGAAAGCAAGTATTGAATGCTTTCCTGTATGCTATGTGATTCAATAGATCTGTCAGAGGATTCATTGTCTCTTCAAGTGTGTCTTTTCCTAGAATGATTCAATTATAGTCCGTTCTTACTTGTATAGTCTTCAGTTTCAATCTACTTCCAGGATTGTTTAACCTTTGTTGCCAAATCTTCCAACCATGATTCATTGGGTCTGAATCGAATTTTGTTTTTTATATGTTCCCAAAGTAAATAAGCTTCCAATTTCTCTTGATTACCCAACGCCATATCTTCGAGAATTGGATACAATTTTGACATAATTATATAGGATCCACTTTCCTCACAGTTATAGCTATAAAGAGATATATATGTTCATCTTGATCTGTGAACAAACACAGTTGATGACGTACTTGATTGACATGAATACTCAATCTGACATCCTTCACTACAGAAGAATGGAGGGGATATGTGTGTTTTTCCATTTATCTCGTGGCCACGACTTATTATGTCGTGGCCACGAGATAAATAAAAAAAACACACCTACTGATCTCGTGGCCACGACATAATTCAGGTGTGTATTTTTTTATTTATCTCGTGGCCACGACTTATTATGTCATAGCCACGAGATAAATAAAAAAAAGCACACCTAAAGGTCTCGTGGCCACGACATAATTCAGGTGTGTTTTTTTTTATTTATCTCGTGGCCACGACTTATTATGTCATAGCCACGAGATAAATAAAAAAAATGCACACCTAAAGGTCTCGTGGCCACGACATAATTCAGGTGTGTTTTTTTTTATTTATCTCGTGGCCACGACTTATTATTTCGAGGCCACGAGATAAATAAAAAAAAAACACACCTAAAGATCTCGTGGCCACGACGTAATTCAGGTGTGTTTTTTGTTTACTTATCTCGTGGCCACGACATACTCGTGAAAGGCAATTCACCATTATGGACACGCCTGTGTGTCTTAGATATAATACATGGACGCAAATTTATCACTGTGAGTACGCAAGTGTGGGGTTAGAGATTGTTTCAGTAGAATGTAACAGCTACTACATGTACATATATATGCATGTACAGAGCAGCATCCCTACAACAACCACTCGTGTGAAGAAGCAACATGACTGTTGTTAAGAGGTGGCTGTGGTAAATCGGATATTGTCTGTTGCAGCGAGGTGGCTGTCGTAGAAATTACCGTTTGCGGAGGTTCGATTGTACCAGAAACCAGTATTAATACGTATTTGCTTGGTACGAGTTCACATGTGTCCGAATTAATTGTCACAGCTAGGACACACAATTGCACACATGTCACACGTGAAACACGTAAAAGAAAATTCCTCCTGTGTCTGCTAATGTCAATTATGTTAGGTGTGCTCAAGTTGTCTTGAAACAGTAGTTAAGGTTAAAATAACTTTTTTATTTTGTCCTGTCGACAATTGGCCATTTTGTGCTTCATCCGGACTTGTCGTATATACAATGGGGTTTCGGTGGTTTCTCATATACAGATCATACATTAATCTGACTGAAGACACTTTGTCACCATTGAGCGTTTTGCCTAATCCAAGACGACGTCCAAGATGGCCGCCAAAACGACAAAATAAAATATTTAGGTAGGTAGGATACTTTATTTATAGAGGGTAACTCGTTTGATTTGACAAATACGTACATGTGTCACAATTTCCATATCATGTTTATAGCTGAACTAGTGTTTACGAGACATTAATGCTCTAATATCTACTTAAAGCGACACTCTTAAATATGAGGATTTAAATGTGTAATATTTGTTTTCAACTCGCGTCACATAGATAGATTAGCAGTGCTAAAATAGATATATCTGCTACATAGCACATCCGGTTGGCAACAACGGCAATCATCGAATTCCGGGGTATATTTTGAGCGTATAAATTGTAGGTGGGTTTGAGAGCGCCAATTTCAACTGTGCAATAGCGCACCTGGTGGGGAAAGTACTAAAGTTTTCATCTTTAAGTCACCAAAGGGGTTCGATGGAAGCGGCATCCCTGGAATACCTTCGGCTACGTGTTTAATGAGTACAGTTAGTTTCTGCTGCGGACGGTCATCAATAATTAGCCATCTAGTATAACAACCAGCTCCAATGTACCTTATGTGCTTTGATTTGTATTGTTTTAAAGTACGTCTTTTCATTGCATTTTAGGCAACAAAACACATATTTTAGACATCATTAAAACAATATTTATTTCGTACATTCATATCTGCAACTGCTAACGTAAATTATGTTTAAAATCTCCAATGGGTTATCTAGTTATGTGTGATGATCTCACATACCTACCATATCGCAAAATATAGCGGGGAACTGGGTTCTCGATGGTAACTGCGTTCACTATTTCACATGGAGTTTATTATATTTTAAAGTTTGTGTATTGAAAGTTACGGAAATTCGATTGAATGTTTCAAATCCACTGCGCGTTCAGTTAAAAAATACCACACACATGTCCCCTCGATGCTTCCGTACTTCACAGTTGTCCTTTACTTCTTTTTTAATTAACGATTGAAGTTATTTGACCATACATTTGTAGAATGTGTGATGTATTATCTTTTTTCGTTGTGGAGTATTTCTGGATTTCGTCACCAGACAAACATGGTTTTGTAGCCATAAATCAAATCATTCTTAGTAGTCAGGGAGCACTTCTCGTAGACTGTTTATTATAATCTGTTTATCAAATTCTGTAAATACGATTACGTTGATACAAGTGTTGATTACAGCGACAAACGGAAGCTCAAGTCGTAGATTTCCAGTTCTTATAGGATGTATGTGTTCCTCTTCGTTGTCCTGGACAATTTCCATTTACATAATCAAAAACACAGTTTATGAGTGAAACTATGTTCAAGCTTACACAATGTATCTTAAACTTTTGATGAACATCAAAAAAATACACGTATCGTGTCGGTTATGTGTTGTATACACATAGAGCACTGAGGAAAGCGTCGTGAACATCGTTCACAATAAACGTGACCACACGGAACCAGGGCAGTGTTTTTAACGGCGTCCACGCATATTCCACATGTGTTCGTACTGTCGTCGTCACTAGGACTTACTTGAATTGACTGTCCTGGTTGATATGATGCAGAATCTTCTATCTTCTGTATTGGGATCTATGCAGGAACCGTTGGCTGTTGCTGTTGCTGTTGTTGTTGTTGTTGTTGTGGTTGGTAGGTTGGCTGATATATATCTCCGATGGCCTCTGCTAATATATCAAATTCTTGACCTATAAAGTCGTACCTTCCGGTGTCAGCCACCTTAGCGAATGTAAATTAATGACTTTATGATCGCCTTGTATACACATCAGAAGGATTTACCTACTTAGAAATTGATAAAGATCAAGTGACCAATAACCTTACGGCTTACAAAATGATGTTCTGACAATTTCATTTTTACTTATTTTTGCCAATGTAAAAATTGTAAGGTTTATTTCATGAAACTTTGTATGCTTCTGAAAACTATCTGTTTTCTTATAGCAAACTATACAACACGTTTTACCATACAATTGTCATAATATTTGTAACATTCAAATCAATATTCTTATTTGCGCTTATGTGTTACAGTAACACATTCCATTTATTTGCAATTTAGTGGATGTACTATACTTTTCAGATATTTTTGACAACTCCAATATTATCAAATACATATGAAAATGCCCTATTTCATACACTTCAAGATATGTAAAGTTTTAACAATATGTTATTGAACATCAAATGGAATATCTTCCAAAGGACTTGGAAAGGGCCGCTTTGTTTGGAGTATGTACATGTACAAACTAATATTCAGTGTAACTATTCAGATTTTCGGCCAATTAGAAAGCGTGTTGCAAACAAGTTTTTTGAACAAAGCTTGTTTGCACAAGCTTGACTGTAAAAAATGGATTAAGCTTTTAACCAATCAGGACACTGTTTACAGTATCCTAGTACATGTGATGGAAAAATGAACATTGATTTACCAGATGTTCTATTCAGAAAAAGATATATTTAATTGTATCCCCCGGACTACCGTCGGGGGATACTATGGATTTGACAGCGCGCCGCGTCCGCGTCCGCGTCCGCGTCCGCGTCCGCGTCCGCGTCCGCGTCCGCGTCCGCCGCAGACACTTCTTGTCCGGAGCATAACTCGAACACCCTTTGGAATATTTTCATGAAACTTCACACATGCATAGACCACGACCCGAAGGTGTGTCGCGCACAAGAATGACAACTCTTGCATAGCTAATTTTTAAGTTATCTCCCTTTTTTGTTTCTCGCACTGATTTCGTGTCCGGAGCATAACTCCACCACCCTTTCGAATATTTTCATGAAACTTCACACATGCATAGACCACGACCCGAAGGTGTGTCGCGCACAAGAATGACAACTCTTGCATAGCTAATTTTTGAGTTATCTCCCTTTTTTGTTTCGCGCACTGATTGACCATAACTCGACCACCCTTTGGAATATTTTTATGAAACTTAACACATTCAATTAGACCACGAACCGAAGGTGTGTCGTGCACAAGAATGACAACTCTTGCATAGCTAATTTTTGAGTTATCTCCCTTTTTTGTTTTCGCTCACTGATTTCCTGTCCGGAGCATAACTCGACCACCCTTTGGTAATATTTTCATGAAACTTCACACATGCATAGACCACGACCCGGAGGTGTGTCGCGCACAAGAATGACAACTCTTGCGTAGCTAATTTTTCAGTTATCTCCCTTTTTTGTTTTGCGCACTCTACAAACTGGACAATAATGCATGAAGACCTGTTTTCTCGTCTGCTCTGTATACCTTTTCTCGTGTGCTCTGTACACCTTACCTGTAGAGAGAACAATAGAAACTGGGAGAACCATGTGCTAAGCATGGGCTAGCATGTGCAGATGTCCACTGCTTGACCACTGCTTGACCACTGCTGACCAGGTAATTTATACAGGTAAATCACTACATTGGGTACTGTGTTGAAAATATTGTGGCATTATGTGGACCTCTGCAGATATATGTAGATAAATATAGGACTATTAAAAAAAAATCTGGTCTCCAATAGCAAGCATTATTATTTTTAAACTTTTTTTTTGTCATTTTTTTTTTTTTTTTTTTTTCATTATTTTTTTTCATTTTTTTTCTTCAAATTATTTTTCAATTTGACTGGAAAAAAAATCTGGGCTCCAGTAGCAAGCATTATTATTTTTAAACTTTTTTTTTTCCATTTTTTTTTTTTCATTTTTTTTTTTCTTTTTAAATTATTTTTCAATTTTTGTCCAGTAGCAGAAGGTCGTAAGTGCTATATACAGACTATTCACCTGTACATGTGCTAGCATGTGCAACTGACCACTGACCACTTACAGGTAATTTATACAGGTAAATGATTATATTGCATTTCCGTAAACTGTGTTGAAAATATTGTGGCATTATGTGGACCTGTGCAGATATATGTAGATAAATATAGGACTATTAAAAAAAATTCTGGGCTCCAGTAGCAAGCATTATTATTTTTAATTTTTAAACTTTTTTTCCATTTTTTTTTTTCATTTTTTTTTTTCAAATTCTTTTTCAATTTTTGTCTAGTAGCATAAGGTCGTAAGTGCTATATACATACTATTATCATATAATAAAACAATTATTGACTAGTGAGCCATAGAATATAATCTGATATTCTATGGTTCACTAGTCGATAATTGTATAATATGTTCGGGCCAGTGAAAATTGCTTTCGGGCCCAGGCTCGAGGTCAAGGCGGGACAAGGCGAGGCATCTGATTCAGCGGAATTCTTGTTTACTTATCTCCCTTTGTTGTTTCGTGCTCTGATTTTGTATCCAAAGCATAACTCGAACACGCATATACGCATTGCTCTAATGGTCCTCTACCGCCCTGTGCCAAATCCACGTTCGTTCTGCCCCCGTCAAGCCCAGGGTCAAGGTCACATACTTAGTGCTTCAAAAACATTAACGCTTGGGTAAATATCTTATACTTTCTGTTTTCTTTCATGGATCATGGATCATCTTCATATTTCATATACGCATTGCTCTAATGGTCCTCTACCGCCCTGTGCCAAATCCACGTTCGTCCTGCCCCACCAATCCCAGGGTCAAGGTCACATACTTGGTGCTTCAAAAACTTTAACGCTCAGGTAAGTATCTTATAATTTTTATTTCCATTCACGGATCAACTTCATATTTCATATACGCGTTGCTCTAATGGTCGTCTACCGCCCTGTGCCAAATCCACGTTCGTCCTGCCCCCGCCAAGCCCAGGGTCAAGGTCACATACTTAGTGCTTCAAAAACTTTAACGCTCGGGTAAATATCTTATAATTTCTGTTTTCTTTCATGGATCATCTTCATATTTCACATACGCATTGCTCTAATGGTCCTCTACCGCCCTGTGCCAAATCCACGTTCGTCCTTCCCCCGCCAATCCCAGGGTGAAGGTCACATACTTGGTGCTTCAAAAACTTTAATGCTCAGGTAAATATCTTATAATTTTTCTTTCCATTCACGGATCAACTTCATATTTCATATATGCGTTGCTCTAATGGTCCTCTACCGCCCTGTGCCAAATCCACGTTCGTCCCGCCCCCGCCAAGCCCAGGGTTAACATCATATACTTAGTGCTTCAAAAACTTTAACGCTCAGGTAAATATCTTATAATTTCTGTTTTCTTTCACGGATCAGCTTCATATTTCATATATGCATTGCTCTAATGGTCCTCTACCGCCCTGTGCCAAATCCACGTTTGTCCTGCCCCCGCCAAGCCCAGGGTGAAGGTCACATACTTGGTGCTTCAAAAACTTTAACGCTCAGGTAAAAGAAAATTTTGACTTGTAATTTGGCCTCATTTATTATCAAAGCGATATGTGGGACATCCGTGTTCTATGAACACATTTTCTAGTTTATTAATTCTTCACACATGCATAGAAGACGACCCAAAGGTGTGTCGCACGTAAGAATGACAACTCTTGCGTCGTTAATTTACTTAGTTATCTCCCTTTGTTGTTTCGTGCACTGATTTCGTGTCTGGAGCATAACTCGAACACCCTTTGGAATATTTTCATGAAACTTCACACATGCATAGACCACGACCCTAAAGGTGTGTCCCGCAAGAATGACAACTCTTGCATCACTAATTCTTTAGTTATCTCCCTTTGTTTTTCCGTCACTGATTTTGTCTCCGGAGCATAACTCGAACACCCTTTTTTCAAACTACTTGTGTATCTGGGGAGGGGGATACACATGCGCTTGTCGACAAGCGTCCATTTCTAGTTTATCAACGAGTTTAGCGAAGGATTAAAATACAAGATTAATAAAGTTTTAACAATATTTTATTGAACAACAAATGGAATATCTTCAAAAGGACTTGGAAAGGGTTGTTTTGTTTAGAGTATGCACATGTACAAACTAATATTCAGTGTAAATGTGTTGTCATTTGCTGTCTGATTTCACGAGATTTTGCCTGGAGCAGGACCCAAAACCATATGTGACATGCTTAGAAATGTATGTTGTGATTAATAACTAACGGTAAATATATAGAAAGTTATCAGGATATAAATTGTAAAGTAATATTTTGGTAATAATGTATGGTGGCCCTAAAAAGGGCCGTTCTGTTTAGAGTGTACACATGTACAAACTAAAATTCAGTTCAAGTACGACTCCACTTGTTGATTGATTCTCGAGTTTTAACTCTGACAATACCCGTAGTATCATGTTTTGTTTCTGTAGTAAAATTATTTTGATCGTCCGTTTAAAATTCTTCGTAAACAGGTTTTGGCTGTTCCGCTATTTTGTCAATCAGGTCAACCGTAACCACTTGTAGCGCTGCTATATCTTCCCTCATTGTGCTGACTACTTCAATCAATTCTGAGATCCGTCTTGCCATTATTCTGCTTCGATCAGTATCCATTTATTTGAGTGTTTGATAACTCATGTGAAGTATGTGTTAAAAACACATGCTTTTATACTCATCAAATGGATTGACCTACTTCCGGTAGATTAGTCAATTTTCAGATTTTCGGCCAATCAGAAAGCGTCTTGCAAACACGTTTTGTGAACAAAGCTTGTTTACACAAGCTTGACTGTAAAAACGGATTGAAATTCATCCAATTAGAGTGACAGAATTATTATCCAATCAAATCCTCTAAATGTTTATCCAATGAAATCATGGATGAAATCATTTCTGGATCTAAAGCATATACAGTATCATTTCTTACATGTCAAAATGCAGATCAATAAATTATTTCAACGTTTGAGAAAAATTGTATTCTCCAAGAAAAATGAAGAAGAAAAAGAGAGAAACAAAGAATTATTACAAAAATTATTTGCAAGACGTGGTTATCATTGGCCATGCAAACAAAACATTGTTTGGAAAGCTACAATGAATAACTTATATCCGGATCTGTCTGAATTCTATTAGACAGTGATCAAACGGTCCTTTTCAGGACCACAATATTTTCCCGAAAGAAAACACTTTGCATTTTATAAATCATAGGAATTGGTCAAGAAAAACATTTCACATCTGAGATAGATTCAATAAATTTAAGGAAATTAAACTTTTCTTGCATAATAGTATAGCTGTATTGTAACATATCTGGGATAATTCAATTCAATAAATTTAAGGAAATTGAACTTTTCTTGCATAATAGTGTTAGTGTAATAGATAAGCGCCAGAAAACAGTAGTGCACTTCCGGCGGAAAGCATGACATTTGGTAT
>CM055272.1:15436272-15474375 GCA_029237695.1 Conchocele bisecta | reverse complement strand
GATATTGTAAAAAAACAATAACTTTAACGCATTTGCCTTAGAAAACCGGATGACGACGAGCGGACGACGTCCGCGCGGACGACGACGGAAAATACGACGACTATAGTCGCGCCTCTGCTAAAGCAGGCGCGACAAAAATGATAATAAAGTTGTGATTAAATTGAAAATTAATCCTCAAAGTGCATTTTATAGCTAGAAAATTATCTACGTAAATGGGACAATTTATAAAAGTACTGAAAATACTGAATATAATTGCAAAAACAGGGTGTAATAACATTAATACCAAAAAAGGATAGCGATTTATCTATACTTACGAATTGGAGACCTATATCATTACTTAATGTGGATTACAAAATTGCATCGAAGGCCATAGCAAACAGAATTAAAAAGGTTTTACCAAATATAATAGATGATTCACAAACCGGATTTCTTAAGGGAAGGTACATCGGAGAAAATATTAGAACTCTATCGAATTAATGGACCATTTGAATGAAAATGAATTACGGGTTTATTTTTCTTCGCAGATTTTGCAAAGGCATTTGATACTGTTGAACATTCTTACCTCTTAAAAGTTATGAAACATTTAAATTTTGGCAACGACATTCTAAATTGGATTATGCTTTTTTACTCTGATGCAAAAAGCTGTGTTACAAACAATGGTTACTTATCGGATTTCTTTTCAATAAATAGAGGCGTACGTCAAGGCTGTCCTTTATCACCTTACCTTTTTATTATCGCCATTGAAATACTATCCAAAGCAATTATAAATGAAAAAGATATAATAGGGGTAACAATTTATGATATAGAAATTAAAAACACAATGTTTGCCGATGATGCAACTTTTGTGACAGATGGTACAAGAAAATCATTTGAAAAGTTAATATACATAATAGATGAATTTAGTAAAATATCTGGTCTCAACCTTAACACAAAAAAATCCACTGTAATGCGCGTTGGTGCCTTAAAAAATGTAGATCTGATTTTCTGTCCGGATAAGAAATTCATTTGGACTTCTCTTAGTGCAAAAACGTTAGGGATTACGTTCTTAAATAATAATACAGATATCCACGAATATAACATCCTTCCTAAAATAGTAGAGTTTGAACAGTGTCTTGATAAGTGGAAACATAGAAACTTAAGTTTACTTGGAAAAATTACAGTTATTAAAACGTTTGCTGCTCCAAAATTAATATATCCATTAACAGTTTTACACGACCCTCCAGACAACATGATCAAAAGAATTAAAAAAAAATTATTCGATTTTTTTTATGGGACAGTAAGCCTGATAAAATTAAAAGAAACATAATCATCCAATCTTACGAAAAAGGGGGATTAAAAATGTTAGATATAGATAGTTTTATACATCAATAAGAGCATCATGGGTAAAACGAATATGTGACACATCAAACAGAGGCATGGAAACAACTTTATGAAAAAAAACTTGAAAGATATGGTGGATTTTTGCTCTTTGAATGTAACATAAAAGCAGAAGATGTAAAACATATAGCGGAAGAAAATAAGTTTTTAAATAATGTTTTAAAATCCTGGTCACATTAAATTAACTATAAAATATTTAATTCCTCAGAAATGACACAGTATCAAGAAATCTTTGGAATAATTCCAATTTAAAGCATCAAAACAAAAAACAATCTTTTTCAAAGATTGGTACAATAAAGGCATTAAATATGTTGAACTCTATATGACTACAGAGTAAGAATTTTCTATCGATTTACTGATTTTACAGCAATATTCAATATACGTCAGGACGATTTTATAAATATCAAAGTATTGTGAACAGCATAAGTCCATTATGGGCCGAGAAAATAAAAACAGAAAGCATCAACACAACTCCACAATCTACGTCGCTTATATCGAGAGTACAAGATAGCAAATATGTGAACAAATTACTATATACAAGACAAACACACAAACAAAATATAGAAGAAATAAAATCTCAACAAAAATGGACAAATGAATTTTCTGATGATAATTTATGCTGGCAACAAATTTACACATTAGCTTTCGATTGTACAATAGACTCAACATTACGCAATTTCCAGTATAGATATTTAATGCTATCATTGGGACAAATAAACTACTCTATCGTTGTAATATAGTAAATAGCAGTCTATGTGATTTTTGCTCTATGTAATGTTGAGAGCATAAAACACATTTGTCGGGAATGTATGCATGTGCAACATTTTTGGTCACAGCTTCGAAATTATCTAAAGAAATGAAAAAGACTTAACTATGAAATAAATTTTCGAAGTATTTCTCTAGGAATAACAAATAAGGCACTGATTGTAAAACAATTTAATTTTATAATTTTGTTAGCAAAATACTATATTTTCAAATGTAAATATGAAAAGCATGATATTACTTTCGAATCTTTTGTAAGTTACTTGAAAAATAGAATACATATAGAAGAAGAAATAGCGACAATGAAAGACAAAAGAGAACAGCATATTAATTGTGGGGGCAGGTTTAATATATAAAGTTCTTATGGCACCGCACGAAAAATCAAGCACAACATATCTCTATATTAAATATAAACTACACAACTACACAGGTCCAGCAGGTGTGAACACAGAGAAAGAAACCCTTACATTCTTCCTTCTTGTTCATGCTCTGTATATCTTAACTACTTTACTCTCCCATACATTTCACTTTTTAATATAGTATGTAATCATTGTATTTCATTTAGCTATATTCTCTTGTAAACTTTATAAAATGTACATGTTGTATTTAAAAGTGGAAATAAACCATTTAATAACAAAAAAAAAACAAAAAAAAAGAAAATACTGAATATAATGCTCAAATTACATCAGTTTTTTGTTCGAAATGTAACAATAACGTTTGATCATGTCCAGCCGTCTGCAAACGTTTGCTGTGGTCCTCGGAAACTGTTTGAACCCGCGGCCTGCGGCCTTGGGGTTCAAACAGTTCCCTCGGGCCACAGCAAACGTTTGCACACAGCTGGACATGATCAAACCTTATATTAGAGGACAGTCCAAATCATATATGGCTGTGACTGGAGAAATGGGGCTTATGGGATTTGTGACCAGTGTAGTTCCGGATCAAATAACACACTCCTGTATATTGAACACGATATATGTTACTTAGTAGAAACATGGCCAGTGTTTCATTGATGGAATGGCGAGCAGTGCAGATCCTGATCAGACTGATCTGGATCTACACTGGTCGCAAAACCCATAAGCCCCATTTCTCCAGTCACAGCCTTATATAAAATGATCACTCATGTAATGTACCTTTAACCCCTAAATTGTGTTTGTTTATTGGTTTTTAAAGAGCCTATCCACAGCTAAGGTTAGCTAAGGCCAGGCAAACAGGGTTCGATCACGCATTTAACTGGCTGCATTGGGGGGGGGGGGGGGGGTGGGGTCAAAAGGTCAAGGTCATTTATACGGAAAGCTTGGATGTGTGGCATTTGTCCACATGTTTGATATGTTTAAATTTTCAAATAATCCTTCAAGGAATAGCGAAGTTATGAGAGAATTGAGAAACTGGTGAACTTCTAAATGTGTGAAAAAGTTGTGAAGGTCAAAAGGCTAAGGTCATATTAAAGGTACACGCCCACGCAATAGGCACAAAATGCTCAATATCAGAGACATTTTCTGGCCAAATAAACATCCATTCACCATTATTACCCTAGTATTGATTGGCATTAGTATACATTTTATATCAGAAGTAAATTTCCACACTGATATCAGGGCGGATAACCGTGTTTCTTTAAATTGTTAAGGGACATTACTATTTATTCTCTGTATTTATTTTTCGATGTGCAATGATCATACTTTTATAATCTGTCGTAAATATTATTTTTTTCAGGTGATGCATTTAATTAGTATAAAAAATTAAAAATAGTGTGGCCTTATTTGCATATGAAAATAACCTGATACCACCACGCATCACTATCAGTAAAATAAATATTACTAAATGAATTATATCTGTATAGCGGGCACTCGTGAATTTTAGAACTGGTGGAATAGTGACACAATAATACACTTATTTAAAATCATATTAAAAAAATATGTTGTGCCTACTGAGTGGGCATGTACCTTTAAGTGCAGCATGGATGTGTGGCATTTGTCCACAGGTATACTGTGTTGGAATATTTAAGTAATCTTTCAAGGGATATAGAAGTTACGACTGGCGAACTTGTTAATGTGCTGGACACTCGGACAGACAGACCGACAGACCGACAGACCGACAGACCGACAGACAGACAGACAGACAGACAGACAGACAGACAGACAGACAGACAACAGACAGACAGACAAAACACTATATTCCTTCGGCTCTATGAAGACCGGGGAGGGGGCATAATTACTCTTTCAAAGTACACTTAGCCAGAAAGTGTAGATAAGTGTCTTTCACAATTTTGGTGAGCGTGGCTACTGGTGAATACCTTTATAATTTGCTAGGGGCATGGCTGATGTTTCACTGACTGAATGGTGATCAGAGCAGATCCTGATCAGACTGCACATACTACACTGGTCGCAAATATTGCAAGCCCAACTTCTCAAGAATCCTTACCAGCGCCATACATGACAGAATAGACAACTCGTTTGGTCTGTTCCCTCTCTGCTGCAGTCACGTGATCCACTGGCTTGCCTAACCTGCAATGTATGATTGATCGACTGACTGATTGACAAAACGGACTGATTGATCGATTAATTAATTGACTAGATTGATTGACCAATCAACAGATTGCTTCATTGATTGATTTGAGCATTAGGTCCATTCAACAACAAGGTCATATACAAATGAGACACGCCATGTGATTTTGTAGTCAAGAACATGTGCGATATCTCATGAAAAATATATTTAATTTATTTACGATATTTTCTGTAAATGACGTTGAAAGATGACAAAATGTTCATAGCAAATGCGGAATACTATTTGTAATGAACATTTTGTCATCTAACACGTCATATACAACAAATATATTTGATAAACAATTTCGCAATCATGTTCTTAGGTACAAAATCGCATGGCGTGTCTCAAATGTATGGACAGCAATATCAAATACAAGGTCAAATACAGATAGGAATGCAGCTGTATGGCGAATTGATTCAGTGGTCAGTTCAACAGCACCGTCAAATACATAGAGGATATTCATCTTTTTGCAACGAATATGACATATATGTTCATCGAGTGGTGTGAAATATGGACATGTCACGAGTGAAAATATGGACATGTCACACCACGAGATGAACATAATTATATGTCATATTCGTTGCAAAAATATGATTATTCTATTTATTATATACCGCTCCATGGAAATTAGCAGTTTTTTAAACTGTATACGGTATTAAATGAATGTGTATTTGGTAAAGAAAGTAGTCCGGCACTGCAGATGCACGTGATGAATATAGATAGCGGAAGTGTCGAATTTTCACCGGAAGTTGTTTATTTCATTGATGAGAACATACGACTTTTATTTACATTGTATAAATATGTATTTCATGGGTAGGTATATAATAAAATGTCATATACAGATATGTGGCTGTGACTGAAGAAATTGAGCTTATGGGATTTGTCTCCAATGTAGATCCTGGTGAAATATAACCCGATAACAATATGTATTGCTTGTTAGAAGCATGACGGGTGTTTCATTGATGGAATGGCGAACAGTGCAGATCCTGATCAGACTGTGCGGATGCACAGGCTGATCTGGATCTACACTGGTCGCAAAACCCATAAGCCCCATTTCTCCAGTCACAGCCACATATGTGATAAAATAAATCATTCATTAGCACCACAAATATTCCTTTGTTCGCAGGTGGTATTTATTCACAGGGACATTTATGTGGTAATTGAGTAATTGTGTTTCATCTAAAGTTTCTGAAACAGATCCTTAAAGTGCGAAATCAAACATGCACACTTGCTATATATGGAGAGCTAGGTCGCGTCCCACTAGTGATCAAGCGTAGAGAGCGCATTTTGAAATACTGGCGCAGAATTTTGTTGACAGATAACTCATTGCTTTCGCATGTATTTGAAGCTGATGTGACCACTGCAATATCGCCATGGGTGTCTAATGTTAAATCACTTTTAGACAATCTAGGTTTCTCATATCTATGGAATACTCAGGAAGTATCTCAACCTCAATTAAATATGGTTATACAGAGACTATATGACCAATACTTACAGGGCTGGTTTCAGTGAGGTCGCAAATTCTCCCAAACTTTCAACATATAGAACCATCAAAAGTGGGTTTTCTATGGAAAAGTATTTCAAAACAGTAGAAAATGACAACTTTCGGATTGCTCTAACACGATTCCGTTGCTCTGCACATTCACTTGAAATTGAAGAAGGGCGGGTTTCGTCACATTGCTAGAGAAAATCGCTTGTGCCGGCTCTGTAACATGAATGTTATTGAAAATGAATATCACTTTCTTCTTGTCTGTCCATATACTGTATTGCGAAGAACACACCTACCTCGTTATTATTGTAGCTGGGCGAGTACGACTAAATTCACCGCTCTAATGACAACAGAAAATGAATCTCTATTGAAACGCCTTTCAAAATACTTGTACATAGCCACAGATACTAGAAATAATCATCTCAGTTCGATATAGGTTTGTAAGCGGTATGGAATATTACGAAGCAAATGCGGAATATTAATCTGCATCTGCTCCGAAATGTTCATACAATTATCTTAACTTTTTAATAAATCCCGTGAAGTTTGAAGAATTTCCAAAGAATCGTCTTGCTTAAGACGATTCTGTGGAACATCAAACTTTACCTTAGTTTCGTGTACATTATCAAATATGTTTACTCCTATTAACACTGTTTACAATGAACTTGATTGCTTGCGACATGGAATGGCTGTGTGTGTGCTGGTTGTGGGTCTGTTGCATCAAGTGCGGTTCGTTATTGCTGTGATAGATTCATACACCGTAGCATAATGCACAGCCTTTGCATGTTAATAGCAATATAATATTATGTCATCACTTGTACATTTTACACAGTGTTAACATTGTGTTTTCATTGCTCTTCTCGAACCGTCAAAACATCTAAATACGGCGAGAAGCACGTTGTGCTTAACTGCTAATAAATTGAATTGAATTGAATTGAATTGTGAAAACAAAAGCATGACGGCTATAGACCGGGAATTGCTATTCCGAGATGGTCTTTAGCACAGGTTTGAGTGTATTTCCATAAGATGATAAATAGAGTATCTCAAACATGTTTCCCTCTGATATAAGATTTATGAAACGAGTCGCGCACATTAAAACTGTGGACAAGTTTCATGATGAGCAGAAAACTTGGAGATATCAATTTACGTTTCAGTCAGCAGAAGCCTTTGACAATTTTTCGCATCTAGTTGAAAATCTCCACAGAGAAAAATAGTTTGAATCCTAGCAATAAAATTATCATGAATATGCCATATAACCATTTTCTGTTTTTTGTAAACACTTCAAACTACCAAACGGGAGCTCATTCTGACAATTACAGTACTTTTACATGAGTCACGGGCGCTTCTAATGACGTTTAAAACATTATGACGTCAACGTCAAAACATCATGGCATTGTCGCACCATGAAATACCAAGACATGTTTTCATTTCGAAACAAACTATTCAATTGCTGTCAATTGATGTCTAAACAGTAGTATAATTTTATTTTACCCAATTAAAATTTTCAAATACCCAATTGCTTCAGATATGATGGAGTGACAATACTCAATTAGTAATTCCTTATCTGGAGCCCTGTAGCCTATTTCATCAACATTGCAAAGTATACTTTACTAGCAAAGTATACTTTGAGGGAGAAATCATTTATTTTTCCTGAAATGCATTATTTCATATAGAACTAACAAATGCATATATTTCATGATTAAAAGTATGCAGAATTATTATACTGAATTTATTACATTATCACAGCCAAATTGGCTGTGATAATGTAATAAATTCAGTATAACAAAAAATAATCAATTTATCATTAAATTGAAAATTTCTCCCTCAAAGTATACTTTGCTACTAAAGTATACTTTGCAATGTTGATGAAACTAGGCTACTGGTATCACAAAATCACGAGACTGAGCGCCCAATATTTACCACTGGGCCGTGAGGGCGTTGAATATATCGGGAATATCTGGGTCGGAGAATATCTGCAGGAGAACTTCATCGTCAGCCAGATGGGCCAGCAGTCGCAGCTCTATCTGCTGGAAATCTGACACACAGACGGACAATTTAGGCCAGCGAAAACTAATTTGCGGATTCTTATAATAAATTATTATTTTATTCACAATGTTGTTGAAATATTGTTTTACACGAGCTTTACACCAATTTCAACAAGAAACGAGGCAAAGCCACCTAGGTTAGGTTTTGTCATTGATGTAGGTCAAGGTCAAATGTCCAGAATATATTTTTTCTAGAAACAGCTGTATTATGATGCAGTGAAAATCCATACAAGACTTGGTTAAAATCGGTTTATAGTTGAAACTAAAATTATTGCCTGAAAATGGTCATAGCCCACACTTCATAAATCCAACAGTAGGGATTTTTTCTTATTAATCTTAAAAAGAAACGGCCAATAAAAAAATATAAGATCATGGTCGGAATCTTTTGCAAGGTTAATACAAGATAATTTATGCCAAAGATGGTGTTAATTTCAGACAAGATCTGATGAAAGTAATTTTTAAATAATTAAAGAACATCACAATTATTACCAAATTTCTACACAAATTGGCGGTGCTATAACCACCGGTGCTGCACTACACGCCAGCGTATATTGTTTCACGTCGTATTGTGCATCAGATTCCCGATAAATTCCCATTATACATGCAGCAGAAACTGTATAAATACACTTATCGTCTAGTAAACCGGCGCAAGAAAATTTGTGCCGGTTACTAGACGAAATATGTGTTTATGTGACAGCTCCCGAGTCGAGCGGAGTAACATCGCTTCAGGAAACCGGTGCATTTCTCAATTTCACATTTTACGCCGGTGCAGAGTGCGAGAAATTTGTGCTGGTTACAAAATGAAGCATGTGTTTATGCGATAGCTCTGAGTAGAACGGAGGTAACATCACGTCAGGAAACCGTGCATTTTTCGACATGCAAAACATTTAACTCGGTGCGGAGTGCAGCATCAGTGTACGATAAGAGATTTACTGGACTGACCTGCAGCCAGGAGAGACCAGCCCGGCCTGGAAACGAAGGAATCACGGGCAAACAGCTCAACTTCAGCCTGCTCATCCCGCCCTACAACACGTGAAATGGTTTAACATCTCAGCAACAGCTACAGTCATACACCACCGCCTCCGCTAATCTTGCCAATATTTGTGAATTGTTTTACTTCAAAATACTTGAATATTATCCTTGAAATCAAGCAGTCTAATTGGCTGAGCCTGAGCTGTGATACAGGTCAGGCTCAGCCAATGAAACTGCTTGATTTCGAGTTGATGTTGCCAATAGATGTTCAGAAACGCTGACATCTCATCAGGGGCTCCAGATAATGATTAGTAATCGAGTACATGTATTGTCACTCCATCATTTCTGAAGCAATTGGGTATTTCAAAATGTTAATTGGGCAAAATAAAATCACTCTACTGTTTACACATCAACAGACAGCAATTATTGAATAGTTTGCTTCGAAATGAAAACATGTCTTGGCATTTCATTAGAATTGTCTCCTTTGAATGGAAAAATATGCTATATGTGTGGTCTGTTTATTGTTTTCTGCAGCATGATAAAGGTACCGCAAAAATGTTTTTATTGCTTTTTGATACTTGCTACTTCTGATTTCAATTGGGTTTTTGGCAATTTTAATTGGGTATTTAAGCAGATACGCAGCTTATCTGGAGCTCTGATTTCATGATCTGGGCATGATTATGTATGTGGCTGGGACTGTGCCCTGATAACAATCTATATTGCTTGTTAGAAGCATGACGGGTTTGTCATTGATTGAATGGTGAACGGTTCAGATACTGATGAGACTGCGTGGATACATAGGCTGATTTGAATCTACACTGGTCGCAAATCCATATACCCCTTTAATAAAGAGAGAATAGAGATTGGGTCCTATGTTATATTATTAATTTCTTACTGAATACTACTGACATTGAGATTGTGAACAGAGTAGACACATATCAGACGGTACAACTGTGCAGTCTCATTGGAATATACACTGTTTGCAATAAAATTAAATATATGTGTGGAAATATGAATCGAAAATATGAATCTGACAAATAATAAGGTCGCCTATCAGATTGTGTAGATATGTACGATGATCTGGATCAACACTACAGTCTGTTTCACGAAACCTGCCCAAATTTTACAGCCATATAAACAATGCAAAAACAATATTTTTTTCGATAATATTAAATTAAAGCAAAATTTAAGAATGAGCCTTCTTTTTATTTCGTGAAATTTGGTCAAATATTGGTTTTATTACGAAAAATTGATTTCTCTGATGATTTCTCTATGGGAATTTAACATGGGGGAAAAGAGGTAGAGGACTTGTGGGAGGAGTCAAAAAACAATTTTTTTGGAAATGACAAAAAATAATAAGGTCGCCTCATGATTGTGTAGATATGTAACGATGACTGGATCAACATACAGTCTGTTTACACGAAACCTGCCCAAATTTTACAGCCATATAAACAATGCAAAAAAAAAAACTATATTTTTTTTTCGATAATATTAAATTAAAGCTTTAAAATTTAAGAATGAGCCTTCTTTATTTCGTGAAATTTGGTCAAATATTGGTTTTATTACGAAAAATTGATTTCTCTATGGGAATTTAACATGGGGGGAAAAGAGGTAGAGGACTTGTGGGAGGAGTCAAAAAACTATTTTTTTTGGAAATTGACTGTGAAACCTGGCTAGATAGCTTGGAAATGATCTACAGTGCAGTCTCTGTTTTTGTTCCACCGTAGACAACACTTGCAAACTCAATGCGAACGCAACGCGAACGCAACGGTTTGCTGTAGCGTTGTATACGTTGTTTAAACGTATAATACGGTTCGTACACGTGTAATACACATTGTCAGATCGTTTAGTTTAAAAGCGTTGTATACATTGTTTAAACGTATAATACGGTTCGTACACATGTAATGCAGTGTCAAACCGTTTAGTTTAAAAGCGTTGTATACGTTGTTTAAACGTATAATACGGTTCGTACACGTGTAATACACATTGTCAAACCGTTTAGTTGTAAAGCGTGTAATACGTTTAGCTTCAAGGCGTATAGCACACTTTGGCGTATACATATGTAGCGAGGTGAAAGAGTTGAAACGTGTACAACGCTTTACCTGGAAACGTGTAGCTATATGAAAGCGTTGAAACGTGTACAACGGTTACACGTTTTAACGCGAACACCTGTTTGGCCCCGATCGCTTCGAGGCATCCTTGTTTCGTCCCTTTTAAAATATCGCGAATACATACCCTCAGATCGAGTTCAAAGTACATCGGCGGTGTGATTTAGCACTTCAATTTATCCCTATTCCCTGATGCCTAATGAGTCACGCTTTTAACACGACAGATGTACCTTGTCGTTTATCAAAATGTTTGCGAATTGTAGATCACGTGAGCCGGCTCATCAGGATCTGTGGCATTCCTACGTACATGTACATTTTATATACACAAAAATGACCCCTAATACAGCATAATGTAACAGTTCTTAACTTAATATGGAATAGCCCGGGCCGATAGTCTGTGTCAGTTACTTGGGGTTAAATATTACGAACACAGATAAACACAGTGCATGGTTTCTTTATTTTATTTTAACATCATCAGAAATGGCGAGTCTAGGAACTCTCGTATCCTTACGCTGAAGCCAGTTTATTTCAGTCACTAATCCGCTATACACCTATCCCGCGCGTGTGTTAAGAAAAATCGATAATTGGAGAAACTGAATACACAACAAGCTGCACACTGGTTTAACACGGATATGGCCCTCGGATATGTGTCATAAATTACTTGGTGGTCAAAACCGGTAAATTTACAAGGTTTATAGCGAAATAACAGCCGACTGGCAATTTTTCTCGGACCGATTTTTAATACTAGTTTCCAAATCTCAATCGGTCTGAGAGTTCAAACATCGGTCCAGAACCGGAAAACTGAAAATTTTAGAAGCCCTGCTGAGTCTAGAAGTATATTTACACACTCGAAGAACGATCTGAGCATGGGCATTCTACGCGATACACGGTTGGCATACCAAAACGTGTAATGCGTTAAAACCCGTGGAAACGTGTTATACGTATAACACGGTTTCATCTATACGGTGCTGTGTACATGTAGAAGCGTGTAACCGTTCGTCAAAGAAAGCGTTAAATCGTTTAAACGGTTTGTTTTTACCTTAGCGTTGTATACGTTTTACAACCGTTGTATACATTTACAACCGTTGTACACGGATTACACGCTTTTGAAACTCAATGCGTTGTTTACAACCGTTGTATACGTTTACAACCGTTGTATACGGATTACACGCTTTTGAAACTCAATGCATTGTTTACAACCGTTGTATACGTTTACAACCGTTGTACACGGATTACACGCTTTTGAAACTCAATGCGTTGAACACGGTTTGTTCGATTTTCGCGCATGCAAGAGTGGGGAAACGCAACGCATGGCCGAAAACGTATTACACGTAGACGACACACGGTTTGAAACGCAAAAAACGGAAACTCCACGGATACGCAACGCACAACACTTTGTACACGTATAAACCCGGAACATTTTGACAGAAACGACTGCAACTAAGAAAACAAAAGTTAAATTTTAAAAATCGGCCCACTATTCTGAAATTCTAAAAAATTTCCCCTCACTCCATGAAGATGTCTATGGGGATTTAACATGGGGAAATTTTGTTTTCGCAATAAAATCAATATTTGACCAAATTTCACGAAATAAAAAGAAGGCTCATTCTTAAATTTTCCTTTAATTTAATACTATCGAAAACAATATTGTTTTTGAATTGTTTATATGGCCGTAAAATATGGGCAGCTTTCGTGAAACAGACTACAGTCTTTTCCACGTTTTGCTGCCGATAAACTTTTGGCTATTAATCACATTAAATCTAAAAAATATGTAATTGTAAGTACTTTTGCATTAATAACAGAAAAGTCACCCTCCCCAAAATATTTACCTGATGGAATTCCATCAAATATTGATTTTATTGCGAAAAAAATGTTTGGGAATTTAACATGGGGGCTAAAAATATATTTTTTTAAATAATTTGATATTTGTGGACCGGTTTTCAAAATCTAACTTCTTTTCTTATAAATTTACATCATTTCAAAGCTATCTCACCAGGTTTTCGAGTCAATTTCCATTTATTTTTTTCCACCCTCATGGTCACCCTACTCCTTTTCCCCCCATTTTAAATTCCCATAGGCAAATCTTCTTTTTTTTTGCAATAAAAATCAATATTGGAGAGGGTAACTTTTTGTTATTGATTAAAAATTGCTTACATTTAAATATCTTTAGATTTAATAATTATGTTTAATAGCCAAATGTTTGTTGGCAGCAAAACGTGGAACAGACAGTAGTCGAAACATTATCATGGCTCCATTTTTACAACAAAACATTCGCCCTTTTTACAATCAATGCCATAAAATATACAATTTGGACCGGAATTCTATAAATAAATTCAAAGGGCAATAACTAACTCTGATCCCTCATTACCACCATATCTCCTGCGTACCTGCGATGTAGTTATCTTGGAAGCCCGAGATGACCACAGGCACCTTAGGGATGGCCTGGATGTTGGGCTGATAGGCGGTCAGTCGGCCAGTGGCGGCCGCGGTCTGGTCCCAGTGGGGGTATAGCACCCCGGCCTGCACACATGACAGGATGCCGTCTATATAGGTCGACTTCAGCTTCTGTAGCTGTAGATTGATTGACTGGCGTTTTATGTCTGTTCAACAGCTCGGTTATACACAGATGTGGATGTGACTGGAGAAATGGGGCTTATGGGTTTTGCGACCAGTGTAGATCCAGATCAGACTGTGCATCCGCAGTCTGATCAGGATTTGCACTGTTCGCCATTCCATCAATGAAACACCTGCCATGCTTCTAACAAGCAATACATATTGTTATTGGTCAAAAAGTACTTACATTTACATATTTTTAGATTTAATATGTTTAATAGCCAAACGTTTATCGACAGAAAAACGTGGAAGAAACAGTTGACTGGTATTCTCTATGTCACAACTAACAATGTAATGATGCAACATACACAATTCCGCCTTCTCTTCAACGGAAACTATTTTATATTTGACCTCGGCTAGCACAAAACGTTACCTGATAAATAGAATACCAGGCTACTGTTTGTTGATACAGTCCCACCTCCCCTAACGGCCACCTCCCAGCAACGGCCACCTCTCTTCAACGGCCAGTTTAAACTCCCCCCGTTAGAATTTAACGTTATTTTACCTCTGTCCAACGGTCACCTCTCTTCTCCAGCCAACGGCCACAAAAAAACACAACGAAATCGTCAAAAGACCTCTCGAACGGCCAACATATTTTTGCTAACGGCCAGTTGATTTTTTTCATAGCAAAGAGTCGTAAGCTTCTCTGACCGGCCAACATATTTTTACAGGTCGTTTTTATTCTGAACGGTCAATATAATTAATCTTGCCAAACGGCCACGTCAATTAAAACATGACACGAACCACCTCTCTGAGCGGCCAACATATTTATTATTGACAAACGGCCATAAACCACGACAAAAACGGCCTGTAAACGGGCAGCATATTTTTTTTAATGGACATTTTCGTATGCAAACGTTACCGTGAATCGCGTAAAATCAATATTCCTATGTAGCCTATCGGCAGATCTAATCGAGTGTGCCGTATCTATCGGATACCTTCGGTGGTAATCGGTCGATAAAAGTTGTGTGTAAAACACATGTCCAAGTTGTGTATTCGGATGTATCCTGTCTGGCATCTGACAATGGGATTGCCGACAAGTTTGTCACCGTTTGAAGTGGATTAAACAAGCCATTTACCAGGATTAGGATACTCAACACGGTCTGCTGACTGAATATGACACCATGTGACACTGCAAGAAAAGTGGGCTTATTGGGTTTGTGACCAGTGTAGCTGTAAATTAGTCTGCTCAGTGTGTTCACTACATGTTTTTACACAAAATTGGATTAACAATAGCATGATTATAACTTTGTCACACAAATGCAGATCCGAAATCAGACTGCAAGTTATTCTGATCAGGAGCTACACATGTCAAAAACTGAATGAGCCCAGTTTGTCATTATGAATGCATAATTGTTATTGGTCAATTTGAACATTTAACATGTTTAATAAATTGTTATTTCTCAAAATAACCATGATTACTATTTTGTCTTCTTCAATAACATACTAACAATGACAAATGTATTTGTTCTATAGTAAATAAAATATAATAGTATAAAACATATACAATCCTAGTTGTTTCTATGTTCATATATCAGTATAAGCAACTGAGAAGTTGATGGCTGTTCATTGATGGCTGTTCGTTGATGGCTGTTCATTGATGGCTGTTCGTTGGTGACCCTCTCCACAACAGCCACCTCTCTACAACAGCCACTTTTAGTCCGTCCGGCTGCTGGCTGTTGTAGAGAGGTTGGACTGTATCAAGTTTATCAGGCTCAGCTCGGAAACGGTGGGAATTCTTTCTTTTTTTTCTAGCCTTACCTGATAACCATGATATCAAAACACCCGGTATTCTCTAAGCAAGAAATATAAAGTTCATCAGGCTCGGCTCGGAAACATTATGAATTCCTCGGCCAGCCTCGGAATTCCTGCGCGTTTCCTAGCCCTACCTGATAAACTTGATATCAAAAGGCAAAGACTGGCATATTCTCTAGTTACCTGTCTATATTCCAAGACAATGCCCGGCAGCTCATGGAAGGGAGACAACTGTGTGAGCACGGTCTCCGACGTCGACGTCTGGTGTCCCACGCTCGTCTTGGCCAGCCGGGTCTTCTGTGGTAGCCTGGTATCCAGTCTCAGCTCCTCGAATAGCACCTGTCTAAGCTGGGGGTGGCTCGTCAGGAGGAAACTGTGGCCGGCCGCGACGTGGGCTTGTTGTTCTAGCTTGGACAGCTTCTTCTACAACATTGGTTGGTTGGTTGATAATTGGTTAATGGATTGATTGAGTGGTTGATTGATTGAACATGTCTCAGCTGAGGATGGCTGGCTCGTCAAGAAAAAACTATGGCCGACCGCGACATGGGCTGGTTGTTCCAGCTTGGACAGCTTCTACTATACCATTGGTTGGTTGGTTGGTTGGTTGGTTGATAATTGGTTGCTCGAGTGGTTGATTTATATTTGATTGATTGATGATTGCTGGAAGAATTGGTTAATACTGGATTGATTGATAAGTGATCCAGTGGTTGATTAATTGATTGGTTGAGTGATTAATTGATTCTTGATTGATTGAACTTGTCTCAGCTGCAGGTGGCATGCTAGGAGAATACTGTGGCCCGCAGTCGCATGGGCTTGTTCTAGCTTGGACAGCTTCTTCTACAACATTGATTGATTGGTTCGTTGATTGATTGGTTGATTGATTAGTTGGTGGATACTTGATTGATTGAACCTGTCTTAGTGGGGGTGGTTTTTCTGCAGAAAACTACGGACCGTAGCCACATGGACTTGTTGTTCTAGCTTGGCTAACTTCTACAATATTGATTGATTGATTGGTTGTTTCTTTATTTGCAAAATTCATTGAAACTGTCCACTGGACGTGCTCTAAAAACAATATGGCATTCCACATAAAAGTGAATGGGTTTAACGTCCCAGCAACAGCTAAAGTCTCATCCGACAGACCAGTGCGATGGAAATACTATGTAGTATTGTTCACGCCTGGGGTGAGACTTGAACTCACAACCTCCGTTATTGAAGTTCAATTCCATATCCCCTTGGCCACGGCCCATCCCCAACCCTTGAGGTGCAACCACCAACCTTAAGCACTTCGGAGAACTGCAGCAGGGTGTGTGTAGCAATGTGGAACGGCCGCAGCTCCATGGCAGCCAGCAAGGGCATCAGCTTGATCTCGACGCACACATACAGGTCCCAGAGCCCGCGGGCCCCCAGTTGCTGGAATAGACGCCCCATGGCCACACTGAGCAGCATCATGTCATCATGTAGGGCCGCCGTACTGCTGTCACAAACTGCCTGTAATTGGGGAGACAATGGGGACACAAGGGGCCCGTTTCACTAAACTTTGTACGACTAAAATGTTCGTAAGTGCAAAATTATGATAGTCAGTAAATGTCACATTAACAATGTTTTCTTGTAAATAATTATTGGATTTACATTCATTGAACATAGGCTGCATATGCATGTAAATCCATCAATTGAAATTTACAGACGATCCTAAATTTGCACTTACATTTTAGTCGTTAGTGAAACGGGCCCCAGTTCTCCATAAAATATATGTAAAATAATTAATAATTTGGCAATTTATTGTAGGGGAGAATTTGTATATCAATTTTCTTTATCCCATGTGAACTTAATAATTGAAGGGTTTAACGTCCCAGCAATAGCCACTGTCATACAGAGATGAGGTCTTAGTTTCAAGTCTCATCCAAAAGACCAGCGGAATGGAAATGACGGTGGGGAATCACGTCGTCTATTGTTTTGCTTTTGTGCGATTGCAGCAGCCATGAGTTGTGAGGTAAATCTTATGGTCATTCAATCAGAGCTCCAGATAAGGTGAGTACTTGCGTATTTTACGCATTTATTCTAGCAGAATAAGCATTGATTATCAAAAGTGGGAGTACAAATTACTCGCAGCAATATGAAAATACGCATTGATTTTCAAATCGAGTAGTGAAAATACTGTAATAAAGTTGGAAATTTACTTAGTTGAGCAGTGATTTTTTTTTAAAGGGGTTTTATTATTTTATCATTTGTTCCTTATTTAATAAGGAAGAAAATCAATAACACATTTGTAAAAGTAAAATAAGCATTGAATTTGAAATCTGGTGGTATAATACTCTTTATATACAAAACTTATCTGGAGCTCTGTCCAATACACTTGTTTCTTCCTTTAACCCTGACTACGCTGAACTAAATGTTGTCGTCTGCTGGAAATGTTTTATTTTCAATATTTCTCGACAAAAACCTGGTCATGTGCTGTCAAAACCAGTTTTTTGTTAAGAATTAATGCAAAAATGAAAAACAGCAGACAGCAATTTCCGTCAACAGCGTCGGAAGGGTTAATGATGACCATGCTCCAGCCATTAACACAAGTTTGTCAATACCAAATTTAGCAGCATTACTTCCATAATTTGTCAGAACATTGAAGTCCAAATGTTCTATCACTAGACTATCGAGTCATCCGTGTTAGCTGGACTAAGCTCTTGTAGTACGGTACCTGTTGTGGCATGCCGAGGGCCGTGAGCACCTGGTCAAACGTGACGACCGGTTTGTCTGGGTCCAGTAGCCACAGGGCCACACTCGGGTCAAGCACTGTCCACGAGATATCCACTAGAACGGACGTGGACACGGACAGATACATTGGTGTTTGTTTAGTTGTGCTTACACAACAGCCAGTGTGAAACATGTACAAGTATTCTGACAGAAAACTATTGTCAAGATTAGCATAGGCGGTGGTGTACTATTTCACCCCAAATTAACATACATGGACCATGTCATGTTAAGGTTGTGACTGTTCCATTATCAAGGTGCATGATCAAGTGGTTATAACAACAACACCAATTACTGAAACTTCCAGAAGAGCCTCCGATTCAAGGTATGTATTATTTTATATTGTCCTTATTATGCATCAAACGCGTCTCGTTAAGCCGCATTTGGTGGTCTCGGTACTTTGGCGCAAACTTTTGTCGGTTTTGCAAAGAATCAATTTCCGTGTCGGTATTGTCAGTATTAAACACGGAAATCAATTCTTCGCAAAATCAAAAGTATGTGCCGAAGTCCCGAGACGACCAAATACAGCTCATGAAGACGCATTTGCTGCACCATGTTTCATCAAAATCCGTTGCATATTAAGAAACTATCAAATAATACTAACTTTGAGTGAGCGCGCTTTCACCACTTTAAGCCATTGTTGTTGTTGTTCTAACCACGTGATCATGCACCTTGATTATGCAGAAAATGAGATAATTTTGTAAACATGATCCAGTTAAAGTCTTACAAGATTGGGTTAAAAATGTTACAGGAAACAAACAATATCATCTGCAAATGGACCCTTACACATTTTCTAAATACATTGTGGATGCCACCGCCGCCGCCCGCACTTCATCAATCCAATAGCAGGGATTTTATAAAAAAAAAAATCGGCCAAAAAACCCCAGGTGTCAAATAGCTACGATTGAGCTGCAATGGGCAAAACAATGGGCAGGTCGCACACATAGAGAATAACCAGGTTAGAGTCTGTTGATATCAAGTTTATCAGGCAAGGCTAGGAAACGCGTAGGAATTCTGAGGCTTGGTAGTCTATTTATCAGATATAGTTTTAGGCCACAGAATAAGCAATTTGACGTGGTTTTCATTGAAATGAACGCAGACTTGTTTTCATGATGTAATTCGTCTGATGCCATTAGGTAACATCATGTGACGGCATTTGACCAATGAAACTTCACTTTTCATTATGTTGTAACTCGGATATTCGTATCAGGTCAATGACTGCTACGACATCATGTTATCAGTTGATATGTATTCGGCCAATACAACGCTTGTTACCTGATAAATGACAGTTACAGAATTCCAGATAAGGTGCGTATTGGCGTATTTTACGCACTTACTTTAGCAGAATACGCATTGATTATCAAAAGTGGGAGAACAATACTTACAGCAATGTGAAAATATGCATTGATTTTCAAATTGAGTAGTGAAAATACTGTAATAAAGTTGAAATTTACTTAGTTGAGCTGCAAAAATTGTTTGCTTTTTTCAGCTCAAATAAGTGAATTTTTTAAAACAAATATCATTTGTTCTCTATTTAATAAGGAAAAGAAGCTATAATACATTTGTAAAAGTAAAATACGCATTGAATTTGAAATCTGGGGGTATAATACTCTTTAGACACAAAACTTATCAAGAGCTCTGTAGCCTATTTCATCAACATTGCAAAGTATATTTTCCTAGCAAAGTATACTTTGAGGGAGCAATCATTTATTTTTCCTGAAATGCATTATTTCATATAGAACTAACAAATGCATATATTTCATGATTAAAAGTATGTAGAATTATTATACTGAATTTATTACATTATCACAGCCAAATTGGCTGTGATAATGTAATAAATTCAGTATAATAAAAATAAATAAATTTATCATGAAATTGAAAATTTCTCCCTCAAAGTATACTTTGCTACTAAAGTATACTTTGCAATGTTGATGAAATAGGCTACAGAAGTTATAATTAATACAGACCATCTAATGGATGCGTGATTAAACATACCTTTGTCACAGTCAAAGTTGTAGAACCTGAGGAGTTCTGTGAAGAAGTCCTTAGCATTGAATCCAACTTTTCTCGTTGAGCCAACCATCAACGTTCGCCAGAATTCGCTGTGGAATTATGAATACCGTAATAACCCAAAATATTCAAACAACATTTGTTTTTGGAAACCCCTATTTTCCAAACAAATTTTATACAAATATTTTGTTATAAACCAGCACAACCATACCAACCCTAAACAGTGGGACACCCTTTGCTGTAGGAAACACGATGTTTAAATGTGTTGCCTATAATAAATTGTGTCCAAATATTTAGGGGTATGATGGCAACTAGATTTGATAGTTAAAGGTACATGCTCACTCAGTATACACAAAATGTTCTTTATATCGGAGACATCATCCGATATATTTTCTAGCAAAATAAACATTAATTCACCATTACCCCACATATTGATTGACATTATTATATATTTTATATTAGACGTAAAATTTCAACACTGATATCAGGGGCAATAACTGTGTTTCCTTAAACTGTTCACGGATATTACTATTTATTCTCTGTATTTATTTTTTGATGTGCAATGACCATACTTTATAATCTGTATATAATAATATTTTTTCAGGTGACGCATTTAATTAGTATAAATAACTAAAAAATATCATGCCTCATTTGCATATGAAAATAGCCTGATACCACCGCGCGTCACTATCAGTAAAATAAATATTACTAAATGATTATATCTGTACAGCGGGCACTTGCAATTTTTAGAACTGGTGGAATAGCGACACAATTATACACTTATTTAATCCCTATAAAGATCATTTTGTGCCTACTAAGTGGGCATGTACCTTTAATGGGGGATTACGGAATATACATGAGTAGATTCTGACACCAAATTTCCTATTAACCCTTTCACCCTTAACTAACGGGAATGGATTTTGATATCTTGATTTTGCAACCAATCATATTGTCACAAAATAATTTTCAGAATAGTCACAAGCCGGCTCATCTGAAGTTATAATGTTTGCCAATACCACTATACAGGTCTGTGTTTCAGTATTGAAAGGTCTAACTTGAAATAGAGAATAACATGCTAGTATTATTATACCCACTTTTTTTGTAAAAAAAAATGCGTATATTGTTTTCGTCACGGGTGTCCGTCCGTCCGTACGTCCGTCCGTCCGTACGTCCGTCACGTTTCTTGTAACTCAAAAAACTTTTTCACCTTCATACCTACGCGCCTGATATTTGGTATGTAGCTTCGTTATCATGTGCAGATGCGCAAAGTGAATTCGGATTTTTGATCCGACCCTCCATCATGGATTATCTCCCCCTTTCGGACTCAGAATTTCCCATTTTTTCCTTGTAACTCGAAAAACTTTTTCACCTTCATACCTACGCGCCTCATATTTGCTATGTAGCTTCATTATCATGTGCAGATGCGCCAAAGTGAATTCGGATTTTTGATCCGACCCTCCATCATGGATTATCTCCCCTTTCGGACTCAGAATTTCCCATTTTTTTCCTTGTAACTCGAAAAACTTTTTAACCTTCATACCTATGCGCCTGATATTTAGTATGTACCTTCGTTATGTGCAGATGCACAAAGTGAATTCCCATTTTTGATCCGACCCTCCATCATCGATTACCTCCCCCTTTTCGACTCAGAATTTCATTTTTTCCTTGTAACTCGAAAAACTTTTTCCACCTTCATACCTACGCGCCTCATATTTTCTATGTAGCTTCGTTATCATGTGCACATGCGTCCAAAAGTGAATTCGGATTTTTTATCCGACCCTCCATCATGGATTACTATACTTAGCATTTGGGGAAAGTGGGTATATTGCGATGGCGCGCCATCGACTTTTTCTAGTTGGAAGTTACGTTTATCTTCGCAATATACATGTAATGTTTTTCGCATTTGAAATTTCGAATCAATACCGGAAAACAATTTCAAATGTCCAGGGGGCCGTTTGACTAAACTTCGTACGACTAAAATGTTCGTAAGTACAAAATTAGCATAGTCTGTAAATTTTACATTAACAATATTTTTTTGTAAACAATTATTGGATTTACATTTATTGAGCACACAGAATGCTCAATAAATGTAAATCCATCAATAAAAATTTCCATACGATCTTAAATTTTCACTTACAAAACATTTTAGTAGTACAAAGTTTAGTGAAACAGGCCCCAGGCGTTTATTCATGTATGAACTCTAGCCATATGCCCGCAGTGCTCCAGATAAGGAATTAGTAATCGAGTATTTTCACTCCATCATTTCTGAAGCAATTGGGTACATGTATATCAAAATTTTAATTGGGTAAAATAAAATCACACTACTGTTTACACATCAACAGACAGCAATTATTGAATAGTTTACTTCGAAATGAAAACAAGTCTTGGCATTTCATTAGAATTGTCTCCAAGGATACCAAGATGTGTTTTCATGGAAAATAAGAAAACAATATGCTATATTTGGAGTCTGTTTCTTGTTTTCTGCAGCATGATAAAGGTACCACAAAATTTTGATTGCTTTTGATACTTGCTACTTCTGATTTCAATTGGGGTTTTGGCAATTTTAATTGGATATTTAAGCAAATACGCAGCTTATCTGGAGCTCTGTGCCCGGGATGTGGCTACTTGCGGACAATGAAAACGCTCAGAATTGTGTAAATAATTATACACTTACCTGCAGGTTGTATGTAGTTTCCTATCCGTGTTTGTTGCTGGAAACAGGAAAACATCATGATTGGCAGATTTACTTGCGACGGCAAACCCCTTCACCGCAGGGCTTCCAAGTTTCTGCTTGAAAGGTTGCCGCTTCTACAAAAAACATGGGCTGTCGGAAACTGATTGATTGATTGGGCTTTAATGTCTGTTCAATAGGAAGGCCATATACAGACCAGGGACCCGTTTCACTAAACTTTGTACAACTAAAATTTTTGTACGGTAAGTGCAAATTTAGGATTATCTGGAAATTTCAATTTATTGTTTTCAAGAAAACATTGTTAATGTGAAATTGACATACTTATCATAATTTTGCACTTACAAACATTTTAGTCGTACAAAGTTTAGTGAAACGGGCCCCTGTATGGGGCAAGCACTTGCATACAGCACTAAGAATACGATGACAACAGTCAGCATTGAAATACAGTGTCATGAAACCCAAAAAAAACGTGAATTGAATTCGCATTTGCTATGAATAATGAATTTTTTTACATCATTACGGAAAATATCATAAGTTTTGTAAAAAAAATTCATGAAATATTGCACACTTTCTTAGGTACATATATGGATGTACTGGAATGCTCATGCCCAATTAATTGATGTTTATCTCTCACAATACTCTCAGGCAGTGGCGTAGCTAGTGGGGGTGGAAGGGTGCAAATGCACCCCCTAAAATTTGGCCCTGTGTGTATTTTTTCTGTTACCTTTTTCTGAGGGAAATAACTACAATCTACAGTAACTTTGTTCACCGGTTCATTTATGTAGTACATAATTGAATAGTTGGTAACACAAATGTGTGGCTGCCATAGATTGCTATTCGGAGGTGGCCTTTAGCACAGGTTGGACTGTAATTGCGTTATTTTACAGATAAACTATAAACCTTTGGATCCTGAGAAAACAGGCCATCTCTCAGCTGGGTGGAGTCGTTGGAATAGACGAGTGACAGAATCACTTCATTGGCGTCCAACAACCCGGACAAAATGGTGGTCAGCGTGTCCGAATGTATGGTAGAAATGTCCGCAATGTTGCTTCTGGTGGCAGAAACCTGGCAAAATGGACCGGTCTTATACATAGGTTACCGAACTTACTGTCTGTTTCACGAAAGCAGCCCAGATATTACGGCTATATAAACAATTCAAAAACTTTTTTTTTTCTCAATACTATTAAATTAAAGGAAAATTAAAGAAAGAGCCTTATTTTTATTTCGTGAAATTTGGTAAAATCTTGATTTTATTGTGAAAAAACAATTTTCCCATGTTAGATCCCCATAGATATCTTCACAGTGAAGATGTCTATGGGGATTTAACATGGGAAAATCTTTTAGAACTTCAGAAAAACTGGACCGATTTTCAAATTTAACTTTTGTTTTCTTAGATCATTTCCAAGCTATCTAGCCAGGTTTTCGTTTTCTGACTCCTCCCACAGCTCCTCCACCTCATTTACCCCCATGTTAAATTCCCAGACAAATCAATTTTTCGTAATAAAATCAATATTTGACCAAATTTCAAGAAATAAAAAGAAGGCTCATTCTTACATTTTGATAAAACTTAATATTATCGCCAAAAAAATATACTGTTTTTGCATTGTTTATATGGCCGTAAAATTTGGGCAGGTTTCGTGAAACAGACAGTAGAAAAATCACAAGCAACTTCCCATAGAACAACTTCTGTGGTACTATTGATGTTAAAATTAGCAGAATTTGTGATGTAAACTAACCAACTAGATGTCAAACTGACAAACTTCGCCCATTCTAACACTGATGGTGCCACAGACGATATTAGTGATTTCCCAAGTTCGGTAAATATAGATGGATTGATTGATGAATTGCGAAAATCATGTGATTTAGTCAACAGAAATACCAGTAGGGTTGGACTTTTAGCATATTTATATGCGACTGTGACTAGAGAAATGGGGCTTGTGGGTTTTGCGACCAGCGTAGATCCATATCAGACTGTGCATCCGTACAGTCTGATCAGGATCTGCACTGTTTGTCATTCCATCAATGAAACAACCATCATGCTTGTGACAATTAATATAGATCATTATCAGGCTACAGGAGTGTGCTATTTGATCAGGAGCTACACTGGTGACAAATCCCATAAGCCCCATTTCTCCAGTCACAGTAACATATTATTAAGCAACCCTGATTCACTAACTTTGTGGTCAATACAAACTGGGTATTATTCTGTATGCATTTTCTGACAAATAATAGAAATACCCATGTGAAAGGTGAAAGGGTTTAACTTGGCAACAACTAAGGCAATACAGAGATAGGGCATCTGTTTCAAGTCTCATCCAATGTCATTCGAGGCCTTGTCTCTAATTGCCATTTCAAATACAATTATCGAGCAAAGAGTAAATACGTAATTTTAGAAATACCCCTTTCATTTGAAAAGTATGGAGTAACAGTATTCAGTGCCAACTTAATTAGCTCTTGAAGGGAACCATGAGCATGCAATTGGTTTTTCACTCTTCAATCATCAACAATTCTAACATTCCATAACAAATCAAGAATAATAAATAAAAGAAATTTTCAACAAACTTTCAACATAACATTTCAACTCAACATTTCAACTCAACTAAAGAATTCACCAACTGCTAACCCTTACAATGCTGTTGTTGTTGTTGTCTGCTGAGTATTTTTTATGTTTCCATTCTAACCAGCAAAATCAAAGTTTACCAGCAATGAAATTGATTCTAAAGTTCGGCAAAACAGTGCTTTTTATTGAGAAAGAAAATAAAATATGAAACAACAGCAGACGACAAATTTTATTTCCGGCATTCCAAGGGTTAATGTAGGACACCTTATTCACTGATCGCGAACGATCGCTGTTTGGGGTAGGTTTAGATTTTTTCAAGGGTACAGCAAAACCCTTCGACTTGTTCACCCTTTTCTTGGAGTTGTCTAGAAAACAGATGATAATATTTTCATCATACAGTCTACACTCGTTACCTCAAACTCACTTGAACTACTGATAACTCAAGTCCAATTCATGATCCCAAGTACATGTTTTCCTATATAAGAACTCTTGGTAACTCAAATTTTTGTTAACTCACAAAGTATTTGCCTCAGTCCCTTGGGGCTTCGTATGACTAAAATGTTCATAAGTGCAAATTTAGGATTGTCTGGAAATTTCAATTGATGGATTTACATTTATTGAGCACAGGCTGCATATGCAGCCTATGCTCAATAAATGTAAATCCTATAATTGTTTACAAGAAAACGTTGTTAATGTGAAATTTACAAACTATCATAATGTTGCACTTACTAACATTTTAGTCCTACAAAGTTTAGTGAAGAGCCCCCCTGGAGTAAATGTAAATGTACATTATATAGAATGCAATACAGCAGAACCTCTCCAAACCGGACACCATAACACATATATAACCATATTTTTGATGGGTTCTTGGCCATTTATCTTTATCATAATGTCTATTCATAATTGCATAGCACACACATGTCTTAGAATGGTCGAAAGCCTTATAGACAATGAAACATCTCTAAACCAGACACCCTGGGGACCTCCCAGGGTGTCTGGTTAAGATAGGTTTCACTGTATTTGCACTATACAATTTAACACCAGGGCCTGCAAATAGCAGCTTTTACCAGTAGGTCTGGGAACCTAACAAGGAAAAAAGTGAAAGGTCCAAGGAATTTTTTGGAAGGTCTGAGGATATTCTAGAGCAAAACGGTAGAAATATGTTTCATACTAAATGACTCGTCACACCATGTGTAAATACTTGAATATCATATGTCATCAAAAATTATCTTATAAGACGATAATCAAAATGGATTTAGCATCACCACTAATGATGATCGCAATTTCAATTTTATCACAGGTCCGGTGCACTTTTTGCTTGTAAAATACAAAGGTCCGACAATAAAATGTGCAGGTCCAAGACCACGGACCAGTGCTATTTTCAGGCCCTGAACACATATGTGGCTGTGACTGGAGAAATGGGGCTTTGCGACCAGTGTAGCTCATGAACAAGCAGCACACTCCTGTAGTGTGATAATGACCTATATAATATTGCTTGTCGGGAGCATGCCGGGTGTTTCATTGAGGGAATGTCATACAGTGAGATCCTGATCAGACTGTGCGGATGCACAAGCTGGTCTGGATCTACACTAGTCGCAAATCCCAAAAGCCCGCTAATCCCATTTTTCCAGCCACAGCCACATATAGTGATTGTTCCACTTCCGCCGACGATACACAATATATTTATTGAAGATTATTTCTTTCAATATAGTAAAAATAATACCCTCCTAATTATTATTTATTTCATGAAATTGCGTCAAATATTGATTGTTATTACACAAAGGTCACAATGGAAGATGAAATTACCAGAAGGCCGTTTCACTAAATTTCATACGACTAAAATGTTTGTAAGTGCAAAATTATGGTAGTCTGTAAATTTCACAATGCTCAATAAATGTAAATCCATCAATTGAAATTTCCAGACGATCATAAAGTTGCACTTACAAACATTTTAGTCATACAAAGTTTAGTGAAATGGCCTCCCTGGCGCGATACATTTTGAAATTGACTCCGAAACTTGGCAATAAAGCTGACAAATAATCAAACTAAGAAAACAAAGAGAAAGTGAATACGTTTAATGTCCCAGCAACAGCTGAAGCCATATAGAGACGGTATCGCAGTTTAAAGTCTCATCCGACAGACCAGTGGGATGGAAATACTATGTAAGTATTTGTCACGCCCAAGGTGAGGATTGAACTCACAAATTTGTGTATTGAAGTCCAATGCCACATATACAATCCCTAGGTGACAGCCTATGCCCTAAGAAAACAAATGTTAAATTTTGAAAATTGGTCCACAAGTCCGCATGTACTAAAATTATTTTTTAAAATCCCATTTTTAGGAGGAAAACATGTACATTTATATTTTTTTTTTATTTTTTTTAGAAAAAATGTACATTTGTAAGTTTTGATAATATCTGACAATGACTGGAGAAATTGGACATATGGGTTTTGCGACCAGTGTAGATCCAGATCAGCCTGTGCATCTGCACAGTCTGATCAGGATCTGCACTGTTCGCCATTCTACCAATGAAAAACCCGTTGTGCTTCTACCAAGCAATATAGATCATTATCAGGTTACAGGAGTTTGATCAGTAGCTACGGTGGCCACAAATCCCACAAGCTCCATCTCTTCAGTCGCAAGCACATTTGAGATGACTTTTCCAAAATCCATCGGCGGAGTCTGAGTGGAACAGACAGTAGTTATCGCGACTAGAGTAACAAGTATCATGATATGATAACAAATAAGCATATGAAGTTTCAAGCCAATTTGATATACCGTACAGTACAGTGGAAACTCTGAATACCGGACCCTCTAAATACCGGAATCCTCCCGAAACCGGACAATTTTCATAGTCCCGATTTAATTCCTTCTTTATTCAATGTACTAAAAACCTCTGAATACCGGATCCTCTGAATTCCGGAAACCGGACGATTTTCAAAAAAAAAAGAGAGACTTTTCAGCATAATTTTATCTCTGAATACCGGACGGATCAGAATTGCTAAAATCACCAAGCGGCCGAGGCAGGAGATAAATTTCACACAATGGTCGTGTTGGATTTCATGTCAGACAGGTGTGATAAGAGACACGGCATTTTACACGGTTCACAAGTCAAGGATGTTTTGTGTCTCACAACCTACAAATATTTCCGAGCATGTGATCGATGCGTGATATTGGAAAACCGACCAATGAAACCCGACTTTCGTCAAAACAAAGATGGATACTCGATATTTACATTTACAAATCGGGCCGTGTTTGGTCTTGAATTAAATAGCGAAAAACATGCCGCTATTTTCCATTGAAGACTTAAATCGCTAATTGGGGTACACATTTTATAATAGTGACAAACCAATTTACACACCTTCAGTAAGAATAGTGAAAAACCTCTAAAAACCGGAAACCTCTCTAAAACGGACAAATCTTGAACAGACAGACAAACAGATGAACTGACGAACTGGCTGGCGACTATATGCATTTTTTTTTTTCAGGCTGTTAGATATGATTCTAATACAAAACCTAACCATGAAAATATTAGACTTGTATGTCTGTAATGAAAAGAATCAACTTACCAATATGTATGCTGGTTCGGTCTTGCCGAGATCTGCTGAAATATGTGGGAACTAATACAATTGCATAAAATGGGCTGTTACAGGGCAATGATATGGTGTATGGAATGGAATGGTGCTTAACGGCCCATCAACACAAAAGAGTATCATTTAGGGCCAAGCAATGTTGGTGAAGAATAAAAATAATTTAGTAAAATACATGTAGTTTTGTCAAACCGCAGATAAGTTTCTCGGCTTTTGATTGGCTAGCTTGCCTGGTCATATATATTATATGACCTGCCAAGGCCGTCGAACATAGAGAAATTGCGATTCCCCTCCGGCGCCTCGCGTCCAATGAAGACACATTTTGCAAGAGTCTCGCGATTGCGAATTGTATTCCTCACTAAACACAATAAAACCCTAATACAAGTAACAAATTGTACACTCAAAACCAATCTTTATTGTTTATTTTTCCATAAATATTCTTCGCTCATCAAAATATGAGCGAAAAATTAGCCAAAATAACGAAAATTGCTTTTCAAATCTCAACACGCTTGTCTTCATGACACGGCTATATTTAGGTCACAAACTATGGGTTGCATGCACGAAACCGCGGCGTAGCAATGACAGCGATTTTTTGGGAACCAGTCGCATTATTCTAGAGGCGCCAAAGGGAGAGCAGATCGATAGAGCAGTGGAATATAAATTAAACAAGAAATGCGTCTGTCGAACGCGGATGCCACCTGCAGCATATTTGAGAAACTGTGACAAAGTGGTTAACCGAAAAGTGTGACGGACGGACGGACGGACGACGGACGGACAGACGGACGGTCCAAACACTATATGCCACCCGTTTCTTCGAAACCCGGTGGCATAATTACACGATATAAAAAAACTATCATAAAGTCGTTTTCAATGGATTTCTTACTCCATATTTAGTTTGTTTTCGTTTAATAAAAAAACAAAATGTTCATTTACGCCTTTATATTAAGACTGACGGTAGAAAATCGAATCTCGGATTATTTTTCTTCCTGAAAAAACGCAAAGATCAAAAGAAGAAATATGTTTATACGGCCAAATACAGGATCTGCGGTATGACAAATACGTTATTGTGATTCTACACAGGCTATATGGTGTATGTAGAATCACAATAACTTATAATGTTAGACGACACGGTGTAATATATCATAATACATTAATGAAAAAATATGCAAATAAAGCTGTTACAGAAAACATGTTACATGATCAGTAGGGCTTCAACAAATGATACTGTGCTTATGTAATAAATAGAATTTACCATTTAAAAACTTTTAACCTAAATCACAAAAACTTTAACTTAAGGTAAATTTCAAAGTAATTTGACATTGCGCACAGGGGCAACACGGGTTGGGCATAGAATGAAAATATGGATGATAATATTAGAGGTCCACCACCACCAAAGATTTATGTACGACTTACAAAATAATCCCAAAGCATATGCTTGAAACTGATGTAAAAGATACATTAACATGTCTGTCAAGTAGATTAGTGCATCAATTGACTGGTTTCTGCAAGCAAAGAGTGTCTATGGCATAACAAATCTGGCTTATTTTCTTTTAACGTACTACTTTTGACAACACAGCGCATGAATATCTGATGATTTAGTGTGGTTAAACCTATAAGGACAACTTATGTTTTTAGATCTGACAAATTTGCCCACTATTCACAGCTATGTCCTATTCACTGATATAGTAGGAAGTTTGGGGCCAAGTTATCCAGTAGTTTTCGTATAATGGCCGTTCAACTCCAGCCAGTGACTTGTCGCAATTCAATTCGGGCCAACTCGAACAGATAGACAACTTTGAAGTTTTCAAGAGATAATGCGACAAACACTTCACTATTTGTGTTGTAATATGAAGAATTGGGCCTACATAAGAGCATGTTTAACATTTCTACAGTTACAGACCACATACACAAATCTAACATAATAACCACTAAAAAAGTTTTTGTTGGAAAAGGGTCCCGCCTTGGAAGGGTCAGTCAGAACAATGGTTTTATTGCTCAGAAAAGGCCACAGCTGGTGTATGGGTATTGATCATATATGTGACAATAATGTGAGGTCAGCTATGTTTGAAGACTACTACCAGCGGCTGGAATTGAAACCGCCTCGCATGACAAACAGGATCAGACTTAAAAAATAATCCCAAAGCATATGCTTGAAACTGATGTGAATGATACATTAACATGCCTGTGAAGTCGACTAGTGCATCAGTTGACTGGTTTCTGCAAGCAAAGAGTGTCTCTGGCATAACAAATCTGGCTTAATTGTTTTAACGTACTACCGGTACTTTTGACTACACCGCACATGAATATCTGATAATTTAGTGTGGTTAAACCTAAAACACACGCGTGAAGTTTTGAGTAATTTGACCTTGACATTGGGTAAGGTAAATTTCAAAGTAATTTGACCTTGATAATTGGGCACAGGGGCCACACAGATGATAACAATTACTCATGTGAAGTTTTGAGTTAATTGGCGAAGCGGTTTCACAGATATAGTGTTCTTAAAAACTTTAACCTAAATCCAAAAAAAAACTTTAAGATGGACACAGGTACGTTCAGATGTACATGTACATACATAAGTGCACCAATGTGCCGACCATATCGTGCCATCTTGTTCTAGCTGTCTAGTTTCATAATTTCATGAGAAAATCGGCATAGCGTTTGTTCGTTTGCGCATAATATGAATACGTAATCAGCTAGCCAATCAAATTCGCTCCAGGTGTTATTACAAGTGTGTCATATCATTTTCATGAAATGGGTTACAGCACGTCATAACAAGGTTTTCATGTGATAAACTGGGTTATATTACCGCGTTAGTTAAAACTACAAGGTTTATTAGTAAATTATCTACAATCAAACAATCACTGAATAAAAGGTGAACTGGGTAGCAATTTGGTCAACTAACAATATAGTCTACCTGTTTATATCTTGTAAGTTCTTAGCGGTGGTCATAGCAGGATGTTTGAATATGTCATACACGTCACTGGGAGTAACATCCTGGGCTCCTGTCATGTCCATGGGTGCTGAGAAAACAAAACATTTGTGGCCGTGACTGGAGAAATGGTGCTAATGGGATTTGTGACTAGCTCCAGTAGCCGATTTCATCAACATTGCAAAGTATACCTTAGTAGCAAAGTACACTTTGAGGGAGAAATTTTCAATTTTATGATAAATTTATTAATTTTTATTATACTGAATTTATTACATTATCACAGCCAAAATGGCTGTGATAATGTAATAAATTCAGTATAACAATTCTGCATACTTTTAATCATGAAATATATGCATTTGTTAGTTCTATATGAAATAATGCATTTCAGGAAAAATAAATAATTACTCCCTCAAAGTATACTTTGCTAGTAAAGTATACTTTGCAATTTTGATGAAATAGGCTACTGATCAAACAGCTAACTCCTGTAGCCCGATAAAGATATGTATTGCTTGTTAAAAGCACAGGTTGAAGTAACGGTCCGAGGTCTATAAAAAAAAATTGTTTAGCTTATTTTTTTTTCATTTATTGATGCTTTTAGGCATATTTAATGTATTTATAAACTCGGTCCATTTACTTCAACCTGTGGTTAGAAGCATGACAGGCGTTTCATTGATGGAATTGCGAACAGTGCAAATCCTGATCAGACTGTGCGGATGCAGAGGCTGATCGGGATCTACATTGGTCGCAAAACACCCATAAGCCCCATTTCTCCACAGCCACAATTTACCCTAGTGTTGCAATGCAGCATTTTGAGAATGGCGTTTTTGGGACAATGAATGACTCATGAAATTATGAATATGTAATGCAGCAAATGTGGTCTCAGATCCATGGGTTTTTGTCTGACAGGAATCTAGTTGCATTGACAAAATACAAACTAACCATTAAACCTATAGAGAATACCAGGCTATTGTTTTTAGATATAAAGTTTATCAGGCAAGGCTAGGAAACGAGTAGGAATTCCGAGGTTCGCCGAATCGAGCCTGAAACCCTAGGAAACAATAGGAATCTGTTGGCTAAAAACTTGATATCAAAAGACTTTGTTCATAAATTGCAATCTGACCATGTTGCAGCAAAAGTGAAAGGGTTTAACGTCCCAGCAACAGCTAAGGACATACAGAGACGGGACCACTGTTTAAAGTCTCATCCGACAGACCAGTGCGATGGAAATACTATGAAAGTACTTTTGATGCCCTAGGCGAGGTTTGAACCCACAACCTCCGGACTGCAAGTCAGGTGCTCTAACCCCTAGGCCACAACCCATCCCTCCAGTTGCAGCAAATAAGCCACCAGTTGTAAAAAGGGCTTATGGCGTCCGAGACCAGTAACCGATTTCATCAAAATTGCAAAGTATACTTATCTAATAAAGTATACTTTGAGGAAGTAAATATTTATTTTTCTCAAAATGCATTATTTCATATAGAACTAACGACTAATTATTAAACGTATGCAGAATTATTATACTAAATGTATTACATTATCACAGCCAACATGGCTGTGATAATGTAATAAAGTCAGTATAATACAAATTAATAAATGTATCCTTAAATTGAAAATTTCTCCCTCAAAGTGTACATAGCAAGAGAAGTATACTTTGCAATTTTGATGAAATAGGCTACAGGTCTCAATGCATTGCGGGAATCACTTGATCAAAACCTGGGGCCGATTTTAAAATATTTGCCACGGTGTGCCATCAATATGGGGCAAATCATTTTTTTTTTCTTCAAGATTTAATTTGATATTTGACTGTGACTGGAGAAATGGGGCTTATGGGGTTTACAACCAGTGCATATCCAGATCAGGCTGTGCGGAGCCTGATCAGGATCTGCACTGTTCGCCATTTCATCAATGAAACACCCATAATGCTTCTAACAAGCAATATACAGGTCATTCTCGTTATCGACATATGCTAACTTCGAGATAATAATTCGCCAAATTTCTCGAAAAAAAATCTGAACAAAATCGCTTCAGAAATACTTTATTTCCGGGTTTCATAAATCGCAGCTTGAGTTTAGCCTAAACTGTTTTCGTAATTAACAGACGATTTACTTCTTGCTACACCGTTTAATTCATTTTTCTATCACATTAAGTTTAATTGATGAATAAAGGTTTTAAGTGCATTGCTTTAATTGGTCATGCAACTTTAAATGCATTCTAGCGGCGGCGGTGTCTTTGGTTTCTATAGACATGTGAAAATTTACCCCGAGATAATCGCGCTGATTCAGACTTGGCGGCGCCGGGAGCTTAATTTTCGCATCGACATATCAGAATACAAATGTGAAGGAAACATACTAACGGGACTCAATTTCCACTTCGACTAAACCGATATATCGACATATCCGATATCGAGTTATAAGGAGTTAAATATATGATATATATAGGGAATTCTGCCGGTACCTGGGACGTATATCGAGATAAGCAGGTATATCGAGATAAACGATATCGAGATAACGAGATTCGGCTGTAGATCGTTATCAGGCTACAATAATGTGCTATTTGATCAGGAGCTACACTAGTCACAAATCCCATAAGCTCAATTTCTCAGGTCACAAATAGGAATTTTGCAACACAACTATCGGTAAACATGAACCACATACAAACCTCCAGAAGTACCAACTGATCCATTCAAGCCGCTAATTGGACTTTCATCTTCTACTGCTAATCTCTCTAGTCCATGATCCAAATTATTCTCAACATTTACGACTTTGGTACGAGTATCCTTGCAAGTCATGTTGCAGCTATCACGCCTTGTACGATTTTCACCCAAGGAATCGTCTAGCTCAGTAATACCATTTACGACTTTGGTACGAGTATCCTTGCTAGTCGTGTTGCAACCCTGTTCAGTAATACCATCAGTCATACACACATTCCACAGCCCACCCAATACAGCTTTGTCCTGTTCACCAGATATTCCGCCATTCTGGTAATCAGTGGTCGGCCAGTCACTCAGATCATAACTTGGCATACATATATTGCTGTTTACTTCTGTAACCTTAATTGGTGTTTGTTCCATACTACAATCAGAGCTCCAGATAAGTTCTGTATCTAAAGAGTATTACTATTATACGCCCAGATTTCAAATAAATGCGTATTTTACTTTTACAAATGTATTATTTATTTTCTTCCTCATTAAATAATGTAGGGAACAAATTATAACAATTTTCTTTTTTAAACTTCACACTTATTTGAGCTGCAAAAAGCACTGCTTTTTGCAGCTCAAATAAGTGTGAAGTTTAAAAAAGAAAATTATAAGTACATTTTCAATCAATGCCTATTCTGCTAAAATAAGTGAGTAAAATACGCCAATACGCACCTTATCTGGAGCTCTGTATAATTACAGTCTGGAATAGACGAGGCGAAGTCCAGGTTAAACACAGGTTGTGTAGTCTGTGTATGTGTTATTTGCAAACCAATTGGCATTGTCTTCTCTTTATCGGAGGCAGGTTTCATACAGTTCACGGAATCATGTATACCAGCTGGATTGTGTCTGCAACTAACATTAGCCTGTACTCCATCATCTATATTCACCATTGCCGGAGCCTGATCAGTGACGGGCAAACACATATCACTACCGACATCGTCTGGAATATTACCACCTTGGTTTTGACAATTCATGTCTACATTGGCATCAGCGGCCTCTATGGATGATCTTCCATTGTGTTCAGCAAATGATATTGTTTTATTTTTGGTAGAGAATTTGCCACCATTGTTAGGCATCACAGCTGTCCGCTTTGAGTGATTTGATGTTGAATTTCCAAGTTTCCGTCCGTAGTTTTTGTGTCCATAAGATCCGTGGCTTTTGTGTCGGTGTGTTCGATGATTGGTACCCGAGTTAGCGGTAGTCCGGCTGTCCTGTGAGAAGAGACACTGGGAACCAAGAATTGTGTCATCCGGTATCACAGACTCGCGACCAGGAGACTCGGTTGTAGACTCTGCCCTGTATATAGATATTGATTGATTGATTATTGGTGTTTAACGACCTATCAACAGTTACGGTCAATTAAGGCCGGGCCAACGGGTTGGACCCCGTATTTAACTGGTCCATATTGAGGGAAATTCCCAAAATCGTAACTCAATATTTACAGAAAAAATATATATTCAGCAGTCAAATTAGATTCTCCTGACCTGGTGCCAGGTCCATTACACACCAGTCACTTACGTGTAGTTCAAACCCCAAAAGTAATATGATCAGCACTAATCTTATTACGTTTTAATAGCGCATAACAGGATTTAGCTCTCGAGTATCAGAACTCCAAAATGTACATGACGGCCAAACCATGCAAGTCGGCATTCCGGTAAGGAATTTTATTAATAGTATAATTTTCAGCTATTTTTATGCCACCGGGTTTCAAAGAAATTAACAATTTGTTCCCTCAATTTAACAATTCATTCCCATGAAATAACAATTAATTTCCTTGAATTAACAATTTGTTCCCACAAATTAACAATTCGTTCCCACAAATTAACAATTTGTTCCGTCAATTTAACAATTCAGTTCCCACAATTTGTGGGAAGGAGGAATTGTTAATTTGAGGGAACGAATTGTTAAATTGAGGGAACAAATTGTCATTTCGTGGGAACGAATTGTTAATTCGAGGGAACAAATTGTTTATATCGTGGGAACGAATTAATAACACAAGAATTCACAAGAAGCGGTGTCGCGCCTGCCGAGGCATTTGACCGTGAACATTACAAGTAAATAAATTACCTTAACCTTCAGAATTTGGATGTGGGGGTTTGCGTAATGAAGCATCATCCCTAGACAAACATTGATGTGAAATATTATCAATGTCTGGCAAGGGGTTAAAGAGATACATTGTATTGTGAAAAAACAATAACTTTAACGCATTTGCCTTACAAAAAAAACCGGACGACGCCGGAAAAAGCGCCGACTATAGTCGCGCCTCTGCTAAAGCAGGCGTGACAAAAAATCCATGTCCCCTGCGGGGTTCCGTAGTATCCTGTTTCAAATCATGTTATTTTCAATATACCATATTCATAGCTCCAGATAAGGTGCGTATTTGCTTAAATACCCAATTAAAATTGCCAAAAACCCAATTGAAATCAGAAGTAGCAAGTATCAACTAGATTGGTCAGTAAGCGAGGCTTACGGAATACCCCCCGTGTTGGCCCAGGTACCCCTAAATATGTAAACATTTTCCAAGTGTGTGGGTTTGTGACCTTGACTCTGGGCTTAGCGGGGCACAGGGTGGTAGAGGTCCATTGGAGCAATGTGTGTGTGTGAAATGTAAAGCAGATCCGAGCAAGGAAATAGAAGCTATAACCAATTTCTCTGATGGTAAGTTTCGTAAAGAGACTAAGTATGTGACCTAGACCACGAGATCAGCAGGGATTTGTAACAGCATGATAGTACAGCCTTAAAGAGGAATGCATGTATGAAATATTAAGAATTTTCGATGAAAGAAGTAGAAGTTATTATAGGAATGAATGGCCTTTTTGTGGAATTTATCGGGGTATAAACTTGGAAAAGTCGCGTGAATACTGGACGATGGCCGGAAGGCCGGGCCAACGGGTTGGACCCCGTATTTAACTGGTCCATATTGAGGGAAATTCCCAAAATCGTAACTCAATATTTACAGAAAAAATATATATTCAGCAGTCAAATTAGATTCTCCTGACCTGGTGCCAGGTCCATTACACACCAGTCACTTACGTGTAGTTCAAACCCCAAAAGTAATATGATCAGCACTAATCTTATTACGTTTTAATAGCGCATAACAGGATTTAGCTCTCGAGTATCAGAACTCCAAAATGTACATGACGGCCAAACCATGCAAGTCGGCATTCCGGTAAGGAATTTTATTAATAGTATAATTTTCAGCTATTTTTATGCCACCGGG
>CM055272.1:15406096-15435772 GCA_029237695.1 Conchocele bisecta | reverse complement strand
AAATTCGTCGGCAGAAAAACGTGGAACAGAACATTAGGCTTGATCAAAAAACCACATGGCGTGTCTCAATATACTTTTTACGGTGGCAGTGTTTGTCACTACCGGGAATTCATAATGGTGGTGGAACTTTGAAAATGAACGTGACAAATGACTGAAAACCTTTGGGGAAAAAAACATTCTTATGTCAATTTATATCATTGTTGTTGTTTTAGTAAATCTACAAATTATTAATTATGTAAAGATCTTTGTCATACCGCAGATACATTCTCACGTTTTGATTGGTACAGCTTTGCAATCGGGTAAGTATGAGCCCATATTACCTGCCTTCAAAACACGTCAACAATATTGGGTTGTGATTCAAACAATGGCAGCGGATCGAGGCGGAGTTTGAAAAAAACAAAAAAGAACAGTTTTGGGAATCCGCCGCTCTGAAACAAAAAATAACCATAAAGGGACGTATGTATCTGAGCGTCAATCCAGGTTTCCGGTCGGGAATCCAGGTAAGGACGAACCCCTCCCCGATTGTTTCAACTTACCCATTAAAAAAAACCGAACCGAATGCTGCCAACCGCAACCACCACACCGAAATGTAGATAAAAAAGAAATAAACATGTCATCACGTCCCATTGTTTGAAGTTGCGTGGTGTCGCATTATTTATGGTGCACAACAGCCGCACGTGAAGTTCTTTATTATTGGGAATCGTATGGAGGGTTGGGGATTCTGACCCCATGCCTCTTACTAAGATATGCAACAAGGCCCCACCGTCCGTCAGTTTGTTTGATTCGCCTTCCATTCCAGTCCGTCCCGGTCCACTAATCCATACAGGATGAGTTCCTGGTGCGTTTTGTGAGTATGGCCCCCGCCCCATCATCTAATTAACTCGGCATACTCCGAGATGCCAGCCGGGGTGGTAGCAAGACGTTCCGAGCCGGGAACCAAGCACAGCTTGCTTCCCCCCTCACCAGCTCGCTTCACAAGACGATGCACGGTACGTCTTTGGTTGTGGAGGCTGCTCTTTAACCAAAATTATTGCCCATTTGCCGTGGGCATCACCAATCTCATACTCGGGCGGCATAGATAGGCGATCCGTCATTTCACCACACCACTGTAGAAACATTCCCCCAGAGCGGATCCTTTGGAAGGCAAATGAGTTTCTCGTTGTTCCCACCGGCTTTTTGTATGAAATCACCCCTCCCAGCAACTAATTTCCTATTATTGAAAAGGCAGTAAGGCCCTGAAATAAAGAATGATAGCGGCTTGACTTATTTTTCTCATAACAATAAATAAATTTTATTTTTAAATTTAAACTAGACATTATGTTTATAAAATTATAGAATAATGCCCCCACCGTGGCAGACTTTGACAAATCTAAACTGGAGAAATATGCTTTTCCCAAATAACTTTTCGACGTAAAATGAACACGGACAAATGAACGTACGGAACCTCAAGAGTAATAGGCAATATGCCCCCATAGCTGTCGCATATGGGGTGGCACTAAAAAAACCCCAGACATTTCCAATTGTAAGCGATTTGGGATAGCACGGCTGGATACGTGGAATTCTGCATAAACTAACCCTTTGGCTTATTAAAGTGGCCTGTGTGTCCCGGATGATTTTTTCTCAAAAGCAGCCTTCCACAAAAGTTGATTGTTGAATACATCAATTAAGTAAATTAGTGTAATACAATCAACGCAACTTCCTTTGCACATAATAAACATACGTAAATGTTTTTAGGACAAATCTGGCGTTTACAAAATGCTCACGCTAGTTCTTTTTTTGTTTCAATAATATTAGCGTTTTTATTTTTTGTTTTTCCTTTCCTTTTTTTTACTTTTTATCAGGTCAGACATAGGGTCCTAATATGTGCCAGAAAACCAAAACCGATGGCAAATCGGAACCGTGAAATGCTCTTTTACCAACTGCGTTTTGTTCACAATTTTTCAACCATGTCCGAGACCCCAAGGCGTTAAGGGCCCAAACAATAATTGTTCGATTCATATTACGGCTCAAAATATTACATTAGAGTTAGGCTACATTGGAATGGGGCGACACGCCTGGGTTAGAAGAACAAACAGTCAAGTGTAGATATGGATCGTTTTTACATAATGGTACATGTTTGATATCCGTAATGTATTAGCGATCGAGCGGGATGATCATTTGGTCCCGCCGCCCACGACCCCCCGTGGTGCGGACCGTGGCCTGTAGATTGCGATCCAACATTAGAATCGTCGTCGGTGGACAGTTAGCCCACGCCCCCAAAGATCCCCCTTCCGCTAGTGGGCTACGTCCCGTAGATGATACATCTTGGAATAATAAAACCATAACAACAAAACAAAATGCCTAATTTGTTTTACTAAAACGTTTAATTTTTAACTGGCATATAAACCTCAACCACTAATTGAAAATAATAGTTATGAAAAACTTATGCACTGCACAATATCAACAACGGTTTGTTGTTCGACGTACAAAAATACATCGGATTATTTTGTTGCGCCGTGAATTTGCCCCCATTTGACAGCAGCAAACAAATCGTAGCTGGTCATCGCTAAAAATTTAGTAACAAGAGTTAAACTCCCCTCCGAAAATACTCTCCGGAAACAAGCGACCGCGTTTAACACCACAAACTACATCAAGTTTGACCTTCCGACAGCCAATTTTTAAAACCAACTCAACCTCCCGACAGCCTGTGGCGAAACAAAACTTCGCACTGTGAAAGGTCTAACACTGATGTTTTAAATCCGCTCATTCTCATCTCTCTATGCGATGGATCATACTGGATGATTTTAGTGACATTCCTGGAATTCGGCCTTATTGTCATTTGTCCTATGGTGGCCAAATACGCCAACAGGAACCAAGCAATCATATCGAGTGCTCAATTCCTACGTTCATGGAAGGGGGTCAACTAAGTTCAGTATTTAAGGGTGGATAACTTTACAGTCAGGGAACACATTAATGACAGTAAATAACACTGCCAAGTACTCTGAAAGAAATACGGACCAAACAAAAAATCTAACAAGTTTCCTAAACGTTACAAGTGCCCCGCTATACAAGATATAATCATTTAGTAAACATTTATTTATGATTACTGATAGTGACACGCAGCGGCGGTGGTATCTAGGCTAATGTTCCATATGCAAAATGAGCAATGATATGTTTTTAATTATTTATACTAAAGAAATTTGCGTCACCGCTGAAAAAATAATTTAAATTTTTTTTTTTTCGACATAATTTTAAAGTATGACTCATTGCACATACATAAAATAAATCATGACAAGATTGAAATTAAAGGTAATGTGTCCCCGTTAAACATTTTAAGCAAACACGGTTATCGCCCCTCATATCAGTGTGTAAATTTACGTCTGATATAACATGTATAATAATGCCAATCAGTACGTGGGATAATGGCGCATGAATGTTTATTTTGCCAGGAAATGTCTCAGATGATGTCTCTGATGTAAAGAACATTTTGTACCTACTGAGTGGGCATGTACCTTTAAGGGTTAATGAAACTGTAACACCAGCAATCAATCAAGCAATCAATCTAGTTTAATCTTGTAGTACCCTATGTTCAGTACTTTCAGTACTTTGATTATCTTACATTTATTACACATGTGTTATTTAGGAAACCGGTGGGGAGAGTGGACCTTACGGCATTTGTAACATCTGCACATACACGCAATTCAATTGCTTTCCTGGCGTCAGCAATGATACTTTAGTGACCAAATTATCAATTGCGTAGAAACAGATCAGTCTGCGCGGATGCGCAGACTGATCTGGGTCTATGTCCGTTGTATGTGTCGTATGGTCCTTTTTCACAGACGGGATTCCATTCATACCGTTATTTCCTATGCCCCCTGGAAGCTATTTATCTCATCCGTCTTTATCACAGATCATATCTACTGCTCGCACATTGTATATTTACATAGCATTTACGAATGACAATATAATTATAATCACCATTGCGGTCATGGGAATTATATTTTGAAATTGGTGAACAACCATATATATGTATATATATGTATGTATGTGTATGTATATGTGTGTGTGTGTATGCGTGCGTGTGTGCGTGTGTGTGTGTGTGTGTGTGTGTGTGATGTAAACTTGTTATTTATTATTTATAGAGAAGGAAATGTATAATATTATAAGAGTTGACAGGTGGCAATTAATGGCCTGGTCAGTCCCAATTGTTGATGCATACATGCAACACATAATAGTTGTTGTATATACTACGGAAATACACCATCACTATGTGTATGAATTTGTGGTGTAACCTTTAAATTCACACATCATAGCATATGTAAAATTAAAACATCGTCTTATGTAATGAAGGTTTTTGTGAATGAGAATTTTTATGTACTTCATGTAATGCATATTTGTGTTTTTATACGACCGTTTTTAAAAAACGCTACGTATATGCTTTACCGCTGGGCGGGCGGGCGGGCGGTCGGCTGAAAGAAAAAGTGCATAGTTCGTGTACACAACTCCTCCGAAACCGTTCAGTCGATCGATCTGAAACTATACACACGTCTTCTACACGTATTGAAGATGTGTACCTTGGTGTTTTATGCCGAAAAACTATTTTTAACGAACATATCACCCTTTTGACTTAGCCATTTTTTCTACATTTTTCTATACAATTATTTATATGCTACAGAGTTTGTGTACACAACTCCTCCAAAACAGTTCAGTCGATCGTTCTGAAACTATACACACGTCTTCTACACATATTGAAGATGTGCACCTTGGTGTTTTTATGCCGAAAAAATATTTTTAACAAAATATCACCTTTTTAACTTAGCCATTTGTTCTACATTTTTCTATACAATTCTATATACCGTACAGAGATTGTGTACACAACTCCTCCGAAACCATTCAGTCGATTGTTCTGAAACTATACACATGTCTTCTACACATATTGAAGATGTGTACCTTGGTGTTTTAGCCGAAAAAATATTTTTTAACAAAAATATAACCTTTTTGACTTAGCCATTTTTTCTACATTGTGCTATACAATTCTATATACCGTACAGAGTTTGTGTACACAACTCCTCCGAAACCGTTCAGTCGATCGTTCTGAAACTATACACACGTCTTCTACACATATTGAAGATGTGCATCCTGGTGATTTTATGCCGAAAAAATATTTTAACCAAAATATCACCTTTTTAACTTAGCCATTTGTTCTACATTTTTCTATACAATTCTATATACCGTACAGAGATTGTGTACACAACTCCTCCGAAACAGTTCAGTCGATCGTTCTGAAACTATACACACGTCTTCTACACATATTGAAGATGTGCACCTTGGTGTTTTTATGCCGAAAAAATATTTTTAACAAAAATATCACCTTTTTAACTTAGCCATTTGTTCTACATTTTTCTATACAATTCTATATACCGTACAGAGATTGTGTACACAACTCCTCCGAAACCATTCAGTCGATTGTTCTGAAACTATACACATGTCTTCTACACATATTGAAGATGTGTACCTTGGTGTTTTATGCCGAAAAAATATTTTTTAACAAAAATATAACCTTTTTGACTTAGCCATTTTTTCTACATTGTGCTATACAATTCCATATACCGTACAGAGTTTGTGTACACAACTCCTCCGAAACCGTTCAGTCGATCGTTCTGAAACTATACACACGTCTTCTACACATATTGAAGATGTGCACCCTGCTGATTTTATGCCGAAAAAATATTTTTTAACAAAAAGTATCACCTTTTAAACTTAGCCATTGTTCTACATTTTTCTATACAATTCTATATACGATACATAGTTTGTGTACACATCTCCTCCGAAACCATTCAGACGATTGTTCTGAAACTATACACACGTCTTCTACACATATTGAAGATGTGCACCTTGGTGATTTTATGCCGAAAAAATATTTTAACAAAAATATCACCTTTTTAGCTTAGCCATTTTTTCTACATTATTGCATCCAATTCCCTATCATTTCTACTGTACACTCTAATTTTCTATCTCTGTCAAAATTAGTATACATGTTTAGCACAACGAGATGAAGAAATAATGCTATAGACTTTTTCTGGCCCATATTCGACGGACGTATTTTGTGACTTGCAACACTCATTATTTCTCGCTTTTGCTTACATATCTATTTTTTCGTTTATTCTAAACACCCGAGCAGCAACACAACACTAAAGTTTACTAGAATCAAATGCATTGTTAGGCATCATACTATAGTAAACAATGGATCTTAGCATATGTACTTTAAATGTTAGAGGGTTAGGAGCAAAAGTAAAAAGGACACACATTTTTCAGTGGCTTCAGGATAATGAATATGACACTTGTTTTTTACAGGAAACTCATACAACATATGAGCCGCGTCGCGATAAAACCTGTCTTCGGGAGTCTGACGACGTCACAAGATATGACGTCGTGAACTCAGCTGACGTAATTTCAGCCGATATTTCCAATTATCGACGTTTGTCAGACCGCCATGTGAGGTTTGTTCCGTTGTGTTAAAGCTATCTAACGAACAGAATATATCTATAATCGGGCGTATGTGTGTGAAAAAAACGAAACAGTCTTCGATCTGTCATGGATCCTGTCTGAGAATGTATTGGATGAACGTTAGACTGCCGTACTAACGGTCGTATGTATCGAAATCCACCATTTCTATTCTAAACGGGCACATCTTATATTATGTTTTTATTAACAATAATGGCGTAAGGGTAATTTTCTTTTATTATTTTGCTGCTGATATCACATATAAAAATGTTTGTCTGTTATTGATATGTGTTTTTTATGTTCCGTTATTTTGACATATAATATTTTCTTTGACACAGTTTACAGATAACTGTCCATATTAACTGCTATCGACCACCATTTAACAGGTGAAAACTCTGTGTAAGCTACATTTTGTATTTACATGCAGATGGTCGGCAGCATATTTGTAGACCGTTGTAGCATGGGCCCGGTTTCCCGCACAACTATATGTTTCAGCTAACTCCACGCGAATTTTCAGTTTATTGCTCAATTCTTTCTTTCTAATATACATGTAATGTATAAAATTAAAATTTAGCGCAACCTTTATCGATTTTAAGAAAAACTTATCTCCTGCAAAAACAACAAATCCATGTATGTTACGATGTCTCATCTGTGCACATGCACCGTCTGATCAGAACATAGGATGTCCGCCATACAGTCAATAGGGAATCCTTTCTTGATTACCGACAGGATATGGGTCGCCGATCTTAAATTTATTGCAGATATTGTAAGGTCCGTTTTTTTTTCAAAAGGTGGTCCAAGTACAGCTGTAAGCGGGACGATGTCGTGAACATTCGACATTTCTGTTGTCTGAATATGAAAAGCTTAAATCTGAATGCACACTAACGTGTGTGTCATGTTAATATAAGAAATAGATACGGTGGGATGATAGTTCAAGGCAACATATGTTGGAGACATTAGTATCATGGACCGTGACTGACGATCTGTTAAGTCGTGACAAATGCAATAATACAAACAATCAAGAACATTTATACAGTAATTCATTATTGTGTTCCTTTGCTCAGTGAAGTTGATAGTCAATGAAAAAATAGCCGTATGGACAAACTTTTAAAAATCTAATATCATAGACATGCACAGACGGACGGATGGATTGATTGACGCATCCACACGTGCACAACGTGTGATTACTGGCATTTAACTCATTTAATTTATGAAGTATCTCCCCTGTGTATCACAGTCTATTGTAGCATACATATCAAGTAAAATAACATACAAAGTCCTCGGATTTTGATCAAATATAATAGTGTGTATTGTGATAATATAAATAGAAATTTTACATTATGGAAAGCAAAAAAAAGATATAAAACTTCCCGACACATCATCAGGGCCGTAACCAGACGTTTTTGTATTAATAATATCGTCTAGCATTACAGGATCCGGATCCGATCCGGATCCGATACGGATAACAAAACGTCTGATCGAATATCAACGTGATTAATGGAAGAAATTATTTTAAGTTGAAATTAACATGAAAATAAGACACACTACACTTATGTGTTATTTTCACGACCATGACTATTTGAAAAGCATAATAAAGGGGCTTTAAAAATGCTGTTTATATCTAAAGTAACCTTTTATGTTATACCTGAAGTAGCCTAATATATAAATGAAGTGCCATTTTTGCCTTTATTTGTTCACCTTTGACCCCTAATCGCGGCCTCTGATTGGTCAGTCTCAACAGCAAATTCAAGATGGCGGCGAATTTTAAAATCGAAGTCGCTGTAGGTGCAGCTGAATTGTGTTCATTTTTACAGTATATGCGACGTAACCAACGACACGGACATGTCCATTATCATTGCAATGCTTATTATGACAACTGTGTAGTCTAACTCGAGCTAATATTGAAGCGCATCGTAAATAAATCGGAGATTTAATCAGATACAATACCGAATCTACCTAGCGTGGACGCCGCCATTTTGCTTTGAATCACGTCACTGGATTTGTGACGCATGGCGAGGGAATGACGTCAAAACATGACGTCACGCATGTTTAAGCCATTACGTTTAGTGCGGTATAAATTAAATACATGATTAGTGCCGTAGAATATAAAATATATTCGGTTTCGACCCGACAACTTTATAGGGGCTCGCTAAAGCTCGCCCCAATAAAGCTGTCTAAGGCTCAACCGAATATAATTTATATTCGACGGCTCTAACCATGTATTTACTATATATACTGTAACGTCGTTTGACGTGGCTTTTACGTAACGTCTCATCTGCTCAAACGACCTGAATAGTGGTGTTGTATAAAATATAATATCTTAATGAATATTGCAGATATTATGATCAAATAAAAAGCATTCAATTCATCATACAACTACCATTGTCATAGTAACAAAATGTTAATTTGACCAAGAATTTCCCGAAGACAGGTTTTCTCGCGACGCGGCTAATATAATACCGCAAAGGAATGGGAAACGGAATCGGGATCAGATGCAATATTTAGTGGTAACAGTAGTAATAGTGAAACGGTAGGAATACTGTTTAATTTAAAATAGGCATATACCATACATGATATTATAGACGTTATCACTGGTAGAATCCAAGCAATAAACGTAGAAATAAACAGTAAAGACATACTTCTGTTAAATGTATATGGGCCAAACTCAGAAGTAAACACCTTGTTTAAACAACTAGACAACTTTATATCCAAACTTGAAAACGCAAGAATGGTTATTGGTGGTGATTTTAATGTCACTTTAAACTTCGAATTGGATAAAAAGGGGGGTTTAATTACAACAAACAAAGTTAATCGGGAAACAATCAATAATATTATAGAAAAGTATGATTTGTCTGACATATGGAGAATTAAACCAGCAGCGACTTACATGGCATTCAAATTTTTTAGTTTCAGATAATATTGTTAATACAATTAAGTCATGTGAGATAGAAAGCAGCATCAAGACAGACCATGCACTTGTAAAACTGGATATAAATATTAATAACCAACCAAGAGTACCGGGATACTTTAAACTCAACAAGTCTGTACTGTACTTTTGGACAACGAATATAAAATTATTATAAAGAACAGCATTTCCGAAATTGCAGAAGTCAATAAACAGGCTAATGCTAATATTTTATGGGAATTAATTAAAGGAACAATAAGAAACGAGTCAATGAAATATTGTGTCAGGCAAAACAGAAAAATTAAATTTGAAGCTGTTAAATTACAAGAAAAAATCGATGAAATGGTTAAAGCAAAGGTACATACTCCAGAAGCAATAGATGAAATAAATAACCATAAAACACGATTAGAAAACATTTATCAAAAAAGGGCAGAGGGTTTTATTTTTCGATCAAAAGTAAATTGGGTGGAAGGAGGGGAAAAAAATACAAAATAATTTGCAGATCTGGAAAAACGAAAATTCGATAGAAAAATGATATCAGAATTAAATGTAAATGGACAAAAGATAACTGATAAACAGCACATTTTACAAGAACAGAAACACTTTTATCAAAGTCTTTATAAGAAAAGATAATGTATAGAATCAGACATAAGTTTATTTCCAGATGAATATAACAATAAATTGAATGAAGAATAAAATATGAAGGAGTGTTATCTGAATCTGAATGCTTTAATGCATTAAAGCAGATGAATACTAATAAAAGTCCTGGTTCAGATGGAATAACTACTGAATTCTACAAAATTGTTTTGGAACGACATCAAAACATACCTATTTAAGTCTCCTAATTATTCACTCGAAATTGGTGAATTAACAACCCTACTTTTGTAGCATAATTAAGCATAATAAATTTAATTCCCAAAAAAGGTAAAGACAGTACCAATCTCGCAAATTGGAGGCCAATAAGTTTACTGAACCTTGATTATACAATTGCTACAAAGGCTTATCGAATAAAGGGTGTATTAAACAAGTTGATAGATTCCTCTCAAACGGGCTTTATTAAAGGCAGATATATTGGAGAAAACATAAGATTAATATTTGAAATTATTGACCATGTTAATGAAAAAGATATACCAGGGTTGTTATTTTTTGCTGATTTTGAAAAAGCCTTTGATAGTGTTAGTCATGAATATAACATATCTAGTTGTATAACAAATAACGGCTATCTTACAGATGTTTTCGGTTTAGGTAGGGGCGTAAGACAGGGCTGACCTTTGTCACCATATTTGTTTATTATAACAATAGAAATACTATCACATAGTGCCCGAAATAATAGCATGATAAAAAGAATAATAATAAATCAAGAAGAAATAAAAAATAACACAATGTTCGCAGACAATGCCACTTTTTGCTTAGATGGGTCAAAATAATCGTTAGAAACCCTAATTTCTACCATTGATAATTTTGGACATATTTCAGAAACATGAAATGGAATGTAATTATGCACATGCATGTTACTAGTAATATGTCTTGTTTGTACACGTTTGTGTGTGAAAATAAAATATATATATAATATAATAATAAAAATAATAAAAATAATTAAAAAAAAGGTACATTGGAAAAAGTTGTATTTGTATTTTTTCTTCTATCGATATCAGATCCGCACCAAATTTAGAGCAGCACATGATGTCATGGCTAACTATTTAAGTTAATATAGATATGATAAACAAGTATGTTAACACGGACACCTTTTATGGGATGATTTCAGTCAATTTTTTTAATTTTTATTATTATTATTATTATTATTTACGAAAAACTTTAGGGTCGGCGGGAAGATCTAGGTAGGGTCTTGTAACCGGAAACAAACATATATGTTAGGCCTAAAACAACTGTATTTATGAATTGAAAGCGCATGTATATTTGCTAATAGTTTGGCTTGTAATGTTTCAAAGTCATGTGCGTTAATACTTTCCTTTCAATTTATCTCCTATTCTATCGGGGCGTCTTTTTTGGCACAATGGATAGTCACTCTTTTTATTAAATTTTTGACCATGTGGTCTTTATGAAGATAGTTAAAAACTGTTTTGGCATACATGTTTGTGACGTACATATTGAAGCACCGGTTGACGTTGACAGCTAATACAGTTTCAAAGTAGTTTTATGAAGATCACGTGGTCGAAAATTTAATAAAAAGTGACTTTTAAAATAAAATTAATTATTTGTGCTTCCCTTTGAAGGTTATTGGAAATTACTTTTTACGATGTATGGGTATACTTTGCAAATCTAGCGTTTTCATAGAACTTTTCTTTTTTCTTTATTTAGTTTAAACAATATTTATTCGACAGTATATGGTACAATACAAGGTATACAATGACAGGGATATGAAAACAAGCGTGAAGCTTATATGAATTCGTCTCCCACAAGGTGGATGTAAGACACGAATGTGGTACAAGATAGTTAAGTGCACATACAGGCGAATATACATGTTGAAATAGTCTAAGTGGAATAACTTTGTCTTACAATGGTGTACTTACATAATGAGATTGACAGTGTTTAAACCTTAGATTTATGACATGAGAATGCGTGTGGCTGTGCTTCAGAGATGGTCACCAAGCAAATGAGACAGGGACACTGGAGTGGGGGGTTACTGGGAATCGCCATGCCTTTCCAACCCTCACAATTTCCCTCTCACGTTCCGTGGACGGGGAGTCGCCCCGAGCGGCGTAAATGGATAGTGCCCGGAAGTTGTCGTCTATTGTTAGGATGATAACGTATGGTATATTTTGGTTGTATATGTTGGAATGATATTATGATGCTAAAATCTATTTGTTGCTGTTATGTAGTTTTGGACACTTATAAACATTTTTTTATTTTTTTTATTTTGATCGAAAGTCAAGTGTTCGTTTCCGTTCAAAAGATTTTCAGTTGACGGAATACATGGAATATCAGTGAGGTACACTTGTCGTTGGTGTTGATATGTCTGCATGATGTGAGAAAGTGACTGACAGTCTCTGGGGCGCCACATGTACAGAGAGGTGAGTCTATTATTGATTTTCTGTAGAGATCGTAATTTAGGGAACTGCAAGACATTCGTAATCGAGCGTGTAGGATTTGGTCTTTTCGGGTACCCACGTTAAACAGAGGGGATGATTTAGATGTATCTTTGTTAAGTCTGTATTTGAAGCTGGATATTGTTGGGGCGTATCTGGTAGATTCTGGTAGACTGATTCCAGTCTCTGATAGTGGATGGGAGGAAGGAATTGGTATATTGCTGGGTGCGACCATATAGTGACGGTATATTGTTTACATTTCTAAGGGCGTAACGCTGTTGTGTTTCGGTAGGTATAAGTGTTGTTAAATATGTTGGTGTTAGGCCATTCTTCATTTTGTAGAGTTGTACGAGCTTGTGTTTTTTTCGGCGTAATGAGAGAGTTTCCCATTTAAGATCTCTATAAAGGTTGTCAATGCTGCAAAGTTTTGTTGCACCTGTTACAATGCGTGCTGCCTCGGTTGTATAGCATCGAGGTCATTTTTTAGATAGTTTGTACAGTTGTCCCAAACAATGTTTCCATATTCGAGTAGTGGGCGGATGGTTATGATATAAAGGCGTTCAATGCTTGTTCTAGTTAATGTGAATTTGAGCGATCTTAGAATTCCTATCCTCTGCCAAGCTTTCTCTAAAGAACTTGAAATGTGTGTTGTCCATTTTCCATCGTCAGAGAACGTTAAACCTAAGTGTTTGTGCTCGGTTACAGTGTTTATTACAGTATTGTTCATATAAAGATCAGGATGATAGAGCTTATTTTGTTTTTTCGAAAATATCATGGACTCGGTTTTTTGATGGATTAAATGTTACTACCAGTTTTGTGACCATTGGTGCACTGTGTTAAGATCGGCATTTAGTTGTGTTGCGGATAATGATGGGTCGTCTACAATGATGTATAAGCTTGTATCGTCTGCAAATAGTCGAATTTTAGAGTTGATAGTTTGAACTATATCGTTAATGTAGATAAGAAGAGCAAAGGGCCCAAAATGGATCCTTGGGGAACTCCGGCGGTTACATTAGACCATTCGGAGGATGCGTTTAAGTGTACTACTCTGCTGTTTTCTATCTGCTAGGTACGATTTAAACCAGGAAATAAGGTTCCCGGTCATATTCCGATTGAGGAGAGTTTCATTATAAGGCCGCGTGCCAGACTCTATCAAATGCTTTTGAGATATCGCAGAAAACGGCTCGGACTTCTCTACCGTCATCCAATGCTTTGATGATATCGTTGTATATATATGTTAGCTGGTTGATCGTCGAGTCTCCTTTAATGAATCCTGATTGAAGAGCGTGAGAATATTATTGACAGTTATATAATTGTATAAATGCTTGTGAATGCATCGCTCCATAAGTTTACCAATACAGCTTAGTAGGGATATGGGTCGGTAGTTCGCTGCGGATTCGATGGTCAGCCTTTTTAAATATCGGAACTACGTTTGCTAGTTTCCATGTAGAAGGGAAATATGAAGATGCAACGAGCTTGTTGAAGTATGTGGCTAGAGGCTGCGATAAGACTTCGGAGCCTTCACGAAGAAGGCGCGGGCTAATTAGGTCGGGACCACATGCTTTAGAAGGGTCGATGTTGGATATGGCACCACGTACATCTTGGGGTGTGAGAAAAATAGTCGAAATGGAGTATGGTGGTGTTTGGTCAAGTGTAGGTAATTCTGTGTTGCTGTCATCTAGTAATGATTGCTTACAAAAATAAGAATTAAGCATTTCGGTTTTTTGAGTATCAGTCGTAGCTTCAGATCCATTTTCAAAAAGCGAGGGAATTTGTGAAGATGAGCTGCGCTTGTTTGTTAGTTGCTTAGCCAGTTTAAACCAGTTTTTTGCATTGAAGTTATTATCATTAATTTTATCTACCAATTTGGTTTTAAATTCGGCCTTGCACTTACGCAGGGTGGTGGTTACTTCATTTCGTAGTTTACGGAAACATGCCCACGTGTGTTCATTGTTAGAAGTTTTTGCCTTTTTATGTATTCTCTTTTCCATATAAGTCTACGTATAGTGCAGTTGAACCATGGTATGTCGTTAGGTCTTATGTCACCATTTTGTTTGGGATAGAATTTTTAGCGGCGTTCGTGATGATTTCCGTTATTTTGCTAGCCACATTTGTCTAAGTTATTTGACTGATGAATGAATTCCCAGTTTGTGTTTGCTAGAAATTCTCTATATTTATTAAAGTCGCCTTTGTCGTATAGCCAAATGTGCCTCTTATAAGCAGTTATTTTGGGCTTATCAAATTTTAAGACGGTTACAATTGGGCAGTGGAAACGTATTAAATCCGGAATAAACGGATCCGCAACGAATGATGTTAGGACATGTTGGGTGTGTTTAACGAACACATCAGGTCAATTAGTGAGCTGGAGTGTTCAGTAAAGTGAGTTTGCCGTTGTGATTAGTTGCTCTGCGCTATAAGATGTTATGAGTCTATTGATTTTATTTGGAGTGCCGTTGAAATCAATATAAAAGTCGCCTGTGACTAGAATGTTGTCAGCCGCTGATTAAACGCACGGTCAATGCTCTCTTCTAGAAGATTCCATTCGGTATTATTAGAGTTGGGTGGTCTGTATATGCCGCCTAGTAATAATTTACGGTGGTCAATATGTAACTCGATCCAAAGTGATTCGAGGCCATTGATAGAAAGGTCGTTACGTTGTTTTGCAAAGAGTGAGTCGCGAACATATATTGCTACTCCGCCGCCGATTCTGTTTTGTCTATCACATCGAAATGGAGGATTAAAGTTAGGAATTAATATATCTTCGTTAGGTGTGGTTTGTGATAGCCATGTTTCAGTGAAAACAAGGACGTCGTAAGGTTGCGATTCGATTTCCAGTATATCAAGTTTGCTGGTTATGCTTTGTATGTTCAAGTGCATAATGCTAAGGCCTCCGTTGATTAGATGTATATATGATGACGTCGAGATGTTGGATGATTCATCGGATAGTTCGGAATGCGAGCTAGGACCAGGGTTGGGATGTATGTCACCTGATAATAAGATTTGTAAATAGATGTGTGGAGTTGTCTCATGATTCCTATTATGTGTTATCGTGATAAGTATGAGTATGCTAGTTAGGGCAATTAGTGCCTTGAATAGTTTGGATGTGAATCCTTTATTTTGAGTCAGTGAATTATCATTAGGCGTGAACCTCCTTGTTGACAAGGCGGCTATCCGACATAGCTTGGACGTAAGTTTGAGCGATATTACTGTGCTATACACTTTTAGCGATGAGTCATTGTTAACGTGTGTAAGGAGCATAGTTAGAATTGTTATTAAGAGACGATTTTCTATAGGCACTATTCATTCGTGGGCCTGCTCGGCGTCCCCGCATCGGGTCTATGTTGTTTGACATTATGTAAGTGTAGATTAGACAGACCGACACTTGGTGGCGCAGCAGCAGGACAACCCGCCCCGGGACAAGCTCCCATCCCACGGAAAGAACTTGGGGACTCTTCGAAGCACAAACCACAGCATAGTTATAGAATGCAATGCGAGGTGTATTACCTCGATAATATAGTTAAGAAACATGCGAAAAAAATGGGTGGGGAAGGGGACGTGCTCAATGTGTGTGACGAGTCAACGTATAGGCATACATCAGTGACGATGGCTAGACATTCCAGGTCTGTGTTTATCATGGTTAAGTGGTTCAGTTTCCGATGTCAAAAATGAGTGGAATTCCCGAAACAGAGCTCAATGTTTACAAAAGACCAGTTCAACAGGGTACACACCATGGAGTGATATATGTCTTGCTATGCTGTTAATATGTATAACTGGATTTAGCTCTCAAGTATCGGACGTACGAAACTGTACATGAGGGCCAAAATGCAAGTATTGAATATGTTGTACATGTATCACAATTATGACGAGGTCAGATTTTCGACGTATATGCGAGTTGGACGTATAGTTGGGGGAACCTTAGGGAATGAGCAAGGTACCAAATGGTTAGGATCATAGCTGCCATGTTCGCCATTTGGTCTCTGCTGTTGTTATATTAATTTCTGAGAACCTGGTATTTGCTAAAAGGTCGTGGAGTACACTAAGTTGTAAGAAGTATGCGTTTCATTTTCGCCACCAGCAAACCCACCTACCGCGACTTATCGTGTATGATAAATGTCTACTTAATAATATATTTTTTAACATTGCTTTCTACATACGTGTGGACATACAATGGTTGAGCGTGTCCGTATCAGGAGCAAGTTGGCCGTGCTCGGCTGAGCGAACAACCCAATGAAACGGCTCTCCCTCGATTGGGGGAGGGCGGTTGTGGGAAGTTAGCTTGTCTAATGTTGGACGGGTGTGCCCCTCCGGTGTCCTCATAGCGAAAACGAAATATGAGAACCCCAGACAGACATGCGCGTGTAGTTTTATTTCAGCTCAACAAAACGTCGGGAATTTCTTTAGGACAATATGAGTCGCCACAGGAAAGCGTATTCACCCGTCGGTGTCCAGTATTGTCGTGATTACATGTAAGCCATTTTACCGCTAACGATTGGGCACACGGGCGATGATTTGAACATGGGAAAAGCAAGTCCAGATGTTGGGACCAGTCTATTGCACATAGTATGGGATATTATAGTGTCGATGTGGTAAATGCAATCGAGTACACTCGGTAAGCAGGCTGCTAGTCGACGAATTGATAGGCATATACGGGAATATAAAATAACAGAAACACGCATACATGTAAACATACAGGCGAGAAGGACATCACTACTTGTCCGAAAGTATCCTAAAGTAGTACATACGTATAACCCTGGTACGTACGTATAACCCCTGTGTCAATGTCGTAAGGTACCAGTTCTCGTGCACATTGTAATGACGACTATTTACAATACTATGATTTGCCCTAACACGAAAAAAACAGGCTTACATCGTCTTATATATTGAGCAAAAAAAGAAAGTTCACTGTCATTAATGTGTAATAACTGTTTATTTCATCATATATGATCGTTATAGGCACAGTGAACCTTCCTTTTCGCCGAGCATAGTGTAAGAATAATTCATGACATGTGTGGCGAATTCAGACTCCGGTTAATCTGCGCAACTGGTCAGGGCTTACACCCTCCACTGATCTTTTGATGGAGTAGTATTGATTTTTGCAGCAACGTAATAAGACATGACATATTATGTAATTGTGCATACCTGTTTCTATTCTGATCTGGTGCCAGGTAAGTGGCTATGGTCATAAGGTACTATTTCTTAGCAGTGAATCGTACCTGAGCTAAATGGCGATTACGGCTGACATGTTTCTAGAGGGTGGGCTTAGATGCATGTTGCTGTGAAGAAAGGAACGTTGTACTACATACGATCAGTGTAGCCCCAGATCAGCCTGCGCGTCGGCGCACTCGGATCGAGGCCTACCCTGTTCGTGTGTCAGGCAAGGGGCAATATTCATGCATTAGGCAAAACGTATAGAATCATACAGAGTGATTGTGCATACATGCCTATAATCCCTAGTGGCATATAGTGTCAAGCTCGTAAGGTACCAGGTCTCGTGTACAGGTATTGAGTAATTACAGTACTAAACTGTGTCATTATACGAAACAAGAATTCCGCGGAATCAAATGTCTCGCCTTGTCCCGCCGCCTTGACCTCGAGCCTGGGTCAGAAAGCAATTTTCACTGGCCCGACCATATTATGCAATTTTTGACTAGTGAGCCACAGAATATCGGATTATATTCTATGGCTCACCAGCCAACAATTGTTTTAGTATATGATAATAGTCGGTATATACGACTTACGACCTTATGCTACTAGACAAAAATGGAGAAAGAATTTGAAAGAGAAAACAAGAAACGAGACCACTTTTTGTAGACTAGATGGCCGTGGCCTGCATGTCGCGCCTTGGGGCGAGGCATGGACACTAAAAAAAGAGATATAGTAGATGGAAAAACTTTAACCGGACACACGGACGGACGGATGGACGGACGGACGGACGGACAGGCGTATGCCAAAATGCCGATTATATCGCGCTTTCCGCAAGCGGGAGCGACAATGATGATAAACACCCATGTGAAGTATCAAGGTAATGGGTGAAGCAGTTGCAGAGATATAGTACACACAAAAATCAAAGTAATTTGACCTTGACATTGGGCACAGGGGCCGCACGGTTGGACTGGAAAACTTAACATTGATTGTGGACGCCGCCCGCCCGCCTGGCTTTCGCCAATCCAATTAGCGTTGGATTTGTTTTCCTTCCCCAAAAAAAAAAAAAAAAAAAAAAACCTGGCTAAAAATGCAAAAAAAAGTAAAAAAAGTTTAAAAATTAACAAAAAAATAATGCTCGCTACTGGAGCCCAGAATTTTTAAAATAGTCCTATATTTATCTACATATATCTGCACAGGTCCACATATTGCCACAACATTGTCAACACAGTTTACGGAAATGTAATACCCAGGTATATTAATTTACCTGTATAAATTACCTGTAATAATTTAGTTGGTCATTTAGTGGTCAAGCTGGAAATTTGCTCATGCTTGCACATGCAGAAGTGTTCAACTGGAGAAGCCTATTGTTCTCTCTACAGGTAAGGTGTACAGAGCGCACGAGAAAACGGGTCTTCATGCATTAATGTTCAGTTTGTAGCATAGAAAGAAATAGAGTTTAACTTTGACCCTGGAGCCCGGAATTATTTTTTTTTAATAGTCCTATGTTCATCTACATATCATAGTAAAGGTATGTATAAAGTTTGATGACTGTAGCTGATAAGGTGTTGAAGTAATGACAGTAACACAAAAACTTAACATTGAATGATGACGACGACGACATTTTGTGGCGGGTTTGGTCTCCGATCAGCCTGTGCCTGGTCAGGGCCTATACTATCCACTAATATGTTGATGGAGTAGTATTGGTGGTTTCGGGACAGTGGTAAAAGGTATTGTACTACATTATTGTACACCAATACAATCGTACCGGAGCGACATGACAGTGTTACGTGTTACACGAGAAAGAAACGTTACATCACATAAGGTCAGTGTAGGCCCAGATCAGCCTGCGCGTTAGCGAAGTCAGATGGTGGCCTACTCTGTTCGCTTGTCCATCACAGACCAATGTTGTTGGCATTTGCAAAATGTATATAGTCATACAGTGTTAGTGTACATGTATACGTAACCCCTAGTGACAAGTAGTGTCAATGTCTTAATGTACCAGTTCTCGTGTACAAGTATTGACGAGTATTTACAATATTATAGTTTGCCCTAATACGACGGAGATGACATACCATGGGCTACCTGAGGCATATATAGTCCCTGATCAGCCCGCGCAGCTGCACTGTCTGGTCAAGGCATACGATCATTGCCGACAGGACACTCACGGGTCTGTAATTTTCTTTATTTGCTTCAATGTCAGCACCTACTCCAAACTAAATACTATCATCTGAGGTAAAAATAGCAAACATTCTCCACAAAACTACTTAAAAATTAAGATTTAACATTGATACAATGTATAAAAGCAACGATTTGAACATATAGTCATATCGACATACAACAAAAAACAATAATGTGTTTATTGTTTGGTTCAATCAGCTTTACATTTTATGAAATATAGAATAAAAAAATAATTATGACGTTTTCTTTAGGTGTGTACGTTAAAAGTGACGTAGCGGCTTGTTGCAAGATCCTTTCTTGTTTTGAAAATGAGTTTTGAGTTGCAAAATGGATGTTCATGATAGAATCAAAATAAAGCCAGCTGTATATTATTCTATGGCCGGTCGACTTCGCACGACAGGCGTTAGTGGGTTCCGTACGATTATGGATATGCGCCCCTGGTATGCTGGATTCTCACTGGAGAAACTCTTGCAAACATTTCTACATTCTACGTAAATGTACAAAGGACGAACAGACGGACGGAAGCTCAAGAACAACGCAATATGCCCCCTTGAATATCGCATGATAAAATCATGGGCTGTTGTATTTACTGTAGTATAAAAAACAGTTGATGGAGTCAGAAAGACTCCACGCACGTTAAAGGTACATGCCCACTCAGTAGGCAAAAATTGTTCTTTATATCAGAGACATCATCTAATACATTTTCTGGCAAAATAAACATTCATTCACCATTACCCCACATACCGATTGACATTATTATACATTTTTATATCAGAAGTAAATTTCCACACTGATATCAGGGGCGATAATCGAGTTTATTTAAAATGCTAACGGACATTACTATTTATTCTCTGTATTTATTTTTCGATGTGCAATGATCATACTTTATAATCTGCCGAAAATATTATTTGCTCAGGTGACGCATTTAATTAGTATAAATAATTAAAAAATATCATGCCTCATTTGCATATGAAAATAGTCTGATAACACAGAGCGTCATTATCAGTAAAATAATTATTACTAAATGATTATATCTGTATAGCGGGCACTCGCAATTTTTAGAACTGGTGGAATAGTGACACAATTATACACTTAATTTATATAAAGAACAGTTTGTGCCAACTGAGTGGGTATGTACGTTTAAAGCTAAAGAGTCCCACATGTCAGCTTATAATATATGGAGGCATAGTTGTTCGTCCATTCTTTAGATATTACATTGTTGGGGCAAAATAACATTAATTCACCATTACCCGACGTAGTAATTAGCATTATCGTCCTCTTTATACCTAACGTGAATTTTCACACTGATATCATGAGCGATAACCATGTTTTCTTAAAATATTAACGGAAATTACTTTTTATTATCTACATTTATTTGTATATGTTATCTCCCTTGAGATCGCATATTATGTCTCGCAAATTTTTATGGGGGCAGCCATATTGTCGTGCTACGCCTGAACGGCGAGTACGATCAAGAAAATAGTTTTGTGCTCAGTTTATCAGTTAAATTTTGGAAAATATGTTTCGAGATATTTCCTGCGTATGAATACAACAGCTATATTTTTATATTGCCTGCTGATCTGCCGGACACCACGCACCACATCTGACATACCGATGCTGTGTATTGATGAAACGACTGAGCCGCCAGAAATCACGCAGCATACATGACACACCGATGATATTACGGTGTATTGAGGGATTATTATTTCCTGCGCTGTTGATTAGATCCAGTCGCTACTTTTTCGGCTCATTCGGCACAAAAAGTAGGATAGTAATGTTGGTTTATTGTCGTCGGTGCGATGGTGTGGAACCAAGAAAATAGTGCCCTGGCGTTTTGGTCTGTCTCACTTGGTATCTAAAACTCTAAATATACTATGCTCTATAGTATCCCAGTTTTGGGCTCAGTTTATCAGTTAAATTTTGGAAAATACGAATCAAGACATTTCGTGTGTATGAATACAGCAGCCATTATCATTTGTTCTCAAAGTTAAGTAGCAGTGACCAGTTAGCCGCCAATTTCGTACACTTTTTTTCTGGGAGTTACACACAGTAATTTATTCTGGAGAAAACGTGTGTATGGGAATGAGTTTGCACTAGCACAGTACATTTTCCACACGATGATGATTGAGAAAAATGCAACTTTCAGTCTCTTGTTCTGCAACTGATCAAGTTTTGTGGAGATAACACATTTCAGTACTTTGATTTGATTTGCAATGATCATAATTTATAATCTGGCGATGAAACTACATTTTCAGGTGACGCATTTAATTTTAATAAATAATTTGAAAATGGCTCATCTCATTTGTATATCAAAAATGTAAATAACCAAAATGCGGCGTTAAAATTAGTACTGGGGTCCCTTAACAAAAGTATCTATACACGCCGGACAAAGGTGCCATTTGTTCATTGAATGGAAGATATGGTGGTATACATTTCAAAACATAAGCGTCTCCAAAAAATCTTACAAGTATCACATAAATCTATATAATTCTAGATTGTGGGACACCTATGGTGTATTAAACATCTTTGTTGTGCTAAAATTGACATGTGTTGGTATAATAAGGAAGTTATATAACCTTTATATGTATTTTGGTCATTGTAACATCAGCATAAATCCAAGATAGCAGCCAAGTATATATCAGTTTCACTAATTTAGACTATGGATGCTCTGTAACTGCACTAATAATTGATCTAGAATGACATGAATTGTTACTTGATTATTACTTTATGACATTAAAATGCATTCCGATAATAATAACTTATAAAAAATCCAATATGGCCACCAAATAGCAATAAAGTGACACTATTATCAGATGTAGCGTGTATTTGACACATTCTAGGATAATACATTTCTGGTTTGAAATCCATTTAGGTGATGTGAAAGGACACTTGTTTCCCATTGTGTAACATGTATGATGATGCAACAGACAAGTTTTAGCTAACAATCATTTGTGTACGGGTATTCTATTACACGTAGTTCATGTATATAGTCTTCCATTTTAAAAAGAGGACAGAGGAAGTAGCACATGCTGTTCGGGCATGACATGGTGGGAATGCTGTCAATTTGTTGTGTCCATGAGTCTGGCACATATTGTTAGTATATCAATTCCGAATGTGTTTGCGGCAGATCCAATGACGGACCCGACTTGGGTGTCCGGATATGTTTCCAGGACATCATAAAATTGGCCGATTATAATGAGAATTACATCAGTTTTCACTGTCGGAATCTTAACGTTCCTGGCACCTTTTGACAATGCGAACATGCATCATTTGGTCCTTCTTGACACCTTAGTTCGAAGATCCAGGCCTCGTTTGTTCCTCCGAGTCAACACATTAAGACTATGCTCAATGTATCTGTCCCAAACACAGGTCAAATTGTGATGTATCCAATTCCATAAAAGTTATATGAAATGCATCAACAAAAACGACAGTAGTAATGGGTGTCACAATGGTACGGTTTTTCAACATGTGTTTTTTACATAAACGGATTTTACCCTTGCACCGGTTGTCTATGTAAAAAACACAAGTTAAAAAACCGTACCATAGGTGACACCCCTTATTACTTGCATTATCAGGGGTGAAAACTTCATGTATTACGCTATAGTGCCATTAAAACCCGTACCATAGTGACACCCCTGAACCATTGTGTTTCAGATTTATGAATTTTAACCGGGTGGAAACTTCTTGTGTCACGCTATAGTGACACCCCCTGAACCATTTTGTTGAAGATTCGTGAAAGTTATTCGGGTTGAAACTTCTTGTATCACGCTATAGTGACACCCTGAACCATTTTGTTGAACATTCGTGAATTTTATCCGGGGGTGGAAACTTTTTGTATCACGCTATAGTGACACCCCTGAACCATTTTGCTGGAGATTCGTGAATTTTATCCGGGTGGAAACTTCTTGTTGGGAACTTTTTGTATTACGCTATAATGGTTAAACACCGTACCATAGTGACACGCTGAACCATTTTGTGGAAGATTCGTGAATTTTATCCGGGGTGGAAACTTCTTGTATTACGCTATAGTGACACCCCTGAACCATTTTTTTGATAACTCCAATATTATCAAATTCATATGAATCAATTGTAAATCAATATAATGGAAATATTGATTGTAAATCAATATAATGGTATTTTTTCAAATTTATGTTAAAATTGAATACAAGATATGTAAAGTTTTAACAATATTTTATTGAACAACAACATATTTACAACATGTATGTTTAACATTCAAGAGGTATGATCTATTTCCATTGGTTTCACATTCTGGAGGTCCATGAAGCTTGAGTAATGGAGGTCTCAGTCCAAACATTGTTTCAGTCTTTCCACTAATCCGTAAGTTAGGTTTACAGCGATTGAATAAGAAATTCACAATGTTGTCATTTTCAGCAACTTCATTTCTCCATTGTTCAAATGTTAATTGTCCTACTTTAATCCTTGAATCTTTGAAGAACCCCCTTGTTAATAATAAGGCTTCCGTCCTTGAACTCTTCAAACATCTCTATTTTCTCTAATTCATCCGTGATGATCCATGGTGTAAGATATTGTTCACTTGATAATTTTAGTTTGAAAGCAAGTATCAATGCTTTCCTGTATGTTATGTGATTCAATAGATCTGTCAGAGGATTCATTTTCTCTTCAAGTGTGTCTTTTCCTAGAATGATTCAATTATAGTCCGTTCTTACTTGTATAGTCTTCAGTTTCAATCTACTTCCAGGATTGTTTAACCTTTGTTGCCAAATCTTCCAACCATGATTCATTGGGTCTGAATCGAATTTTGTTTTTTATATGTTCCCAAAGTAAATAAGCTTCAAATTTCTCTTGATTACCCAACGCCATATCTTCGAGAATTGGATACAATTTTGACATAATTATATAGGATCCACTTTCCTCACAGTTATAGCTATAAAGAGATATATACATTTGTATGTTCATCTTGATCTGTGAACAAACACAGTTGATGACGTACTTGATTGGCATGTTCAAGATGACATGAATACTCAATCTGACATCCTTCATTACAGAAGAATGGAGGGGATATGTGTGTTTTTCTATTTATCTCGTGGCCACGACTTATTATGTCGTGGCCACGAGATAAATAAAAAAAACACACCTACTGATCTCGTGGCCACGACATAATTCAGGTGTGTATTTTTTATTTATCTCGGGGCCACGACTTATGTCATAGCCACGAGATAAATAAAAAAAAAGCACACCTAAAGATCTCGTGGCCACGACATAATTCAGGTGTGTTTTTTTTTATTTATCTCGTGGCCACGACTTATTATTTCGAGGCCACGAGATAAATAAAAAAAACACACCTAAAGATCTCGTGGCCACGACATAATTCAGGTGTGTTTTTTGTTTACTTATCTCGTGGCCACGACATACTCGTGAGAGGCAATTCACCATTATGGACACGCCTGTGTGTCTCAGATATAATACATGGACGCAAATTTATCACTGTGAGTACGCAAGTGTCGGGTTAGAGATTGTTTCAGTATAATGTAACAGCTACTACATGTACATACATGTATATATGCATGTACAGAGCAGCATCCCTACAACAATCACTCGTGTGAAGAAGCAACATGACTGTTGTTAAGAGGTGGCTGTGGTAAATCGGATATTGTCTGTTGCAACGAGGTGGCTGTCGTAGAAATTACCGTTTGCGGAAGTTCGTTTGTACCAGAAACCAGTATTAATACGTATTTGCTTGGTACGAGTTCACATGTGTCCGAATTAATTGTCACAGCTAGGACACACAATTGCACACATGTCACACGTGAAACACGTAAAAGAACATTCCACCTGTGTCTGCTAATGTCAATTATGTTAGGTGTGCTCAAGTTGTCTTGAAACAGTAGTTAAGGTTAAAATAACTTTTTTATTTTGTCCTGTCGACAATTGGCCATTTTGGGCTTCACCCGGACTTGTCGTATATACAATGGGGTTTCGGTGGTTTCTCATATACAGATCATACATTAATCTGACTGAAGACACTCTGTCACCATTGAGCGTTTTGCCTAATCCAAGACGACGTCCAAGATGGCCGCCAAAACGACAAAATAAAATATTTAGGTAGGTAGGATACTGTATTTATATAGGGTAACTCGGTTGATTTGACAAATACGTACATGTGTCACAATTTCCATATCATGTTTATAGCTGAACTAGTGTTTACGAGACATTAATGCTCTAATATCTACTTAAAGCGACACTCTTAAATATGAAGATTTAAATGTGTAATATTTGTTTTCAACTCGCGTCACATAGATAGATTAGCAGTGCTAAAATAGATATATCTGCTACATAGCACATCCGGTTGGCAACAACGGCAATCATCGAAGTCCGGGGTATAATTTGAGCGTATAAATTGTAGGTGGGTTTGAGAGCGCCAATTTCAACTGTGCAATAGCGCACCTGGTGGGGAAAGTACTAAACTTTTCATCTTTAAGTCACCAAAGGGGTTCGATGGAAGCGGCATCCCTGGAATACGTTCGGCTACGTGTTTAATGAGTACAGTTAGTTTCTGCTGCGGACGGTCATCAATAATTAGCCATCTAGTACAACAACCAGCTCCAATGTACCTTATGTGCTTTGATTTGTATTGTTTTAAAGTACGTCTTTTCATTGCATTTTAGGCAACAAAACACTTATTTTAGACATCATTAAAACAATATTTATTTCGTACATTCATATCTGCAACTGCTAACGTAAATTATGTTTAAAAACTCCACTGGGTTATCTAGTTATGTGTGATGATCTCACATACCTACCATATCGCAAAATATAGCGGGGAACTGGGTTCTCGATGGTAACTGCGTTCACTATTTCACATGGAGTTTATTATATTTTAAAGTTTGTGTATTGAAAGTTACGGAAATTCGATTGAATGTTTCAAATCCACTGCGCGTTCAGTTAACAAATACCACACACATGTGCCCTCGATGCTTCCGTACTTCACAGTTGTCCTTTACTTCTTTTTTAATTAACAATTGAAGTTATTTGACCATACATTTGTAGAATGTGTGATGTATTATCTTTTTTCGTTGTGGAGTATTTCTGGATTTCGTCACCAGACAAACATGGTTTTGTAGCCATAAATCAAATCATTGTTAGTAGTCAGGGAGCACTTCTCGTAGATTGTTTATTATAATCTGTTTATCAAATTCTGTAAATACGATTACGTTGATACAAGTGTTGATTACAGCGATAAACGGAAGCTCAAGTCGTAGATTTCCAGTTCTTATAGGATGTATGTGTTCCTCTTCGTTGTCCTGGACAATGTCCATTTACATAATCAAAAACACAGTTTATGAGTAAAACTATGTTCAAGCTTACACAATGTATCTTAAACTTTTGATGAACATCAAAAAAATACACGTATCGTGTCGGTTATATGTTGTATACACATAGAGCACTGAGGAAAGCGTCGTGAACATTGTTCACAATAAACGTGACCACACGGAACCAGAGCAGTGTTTTTAACGGCGTCCACGCATATTCCACATGTGTTCGTACTGTCGTCGTCACTAGGACTTACTTGAATTGACTGTCCTGGTTGATATGATGCAGAATCTTCTATCTTCTGTATTGGGATCTATACAGGAACCGTTGGCTGTTGCTGTTGCTGTTGCTGTTGCTGTTGTTGTTGTGGTTGGTAGGTTGGCTGATATATATCTCCCATGGCCTCTGCTAATATATCAAATTCTTGACCTATAAAGGCGTACCTTCCGGTGTCAGCCACCTTAGCGAATGTAAATTAATGACTTTTTGATCGCCTTGTATACACATCAGAAGGATTTACCTACTTAGAAATTGATAAAGATCAAGTGACCAATAACCTTACGGCTTACAAAATGATGTTCTGACAATTTCATTTTTACTTATTTTTGCCAATGTAAAAATTGTAAGGTTTATTTCATGAAACTTTGTATGCTTCTGAAAACTATCCGTTTTCTTATAGCAAACTATACAAAACGTTTTACCATACAATTGTCATAATATTTGTAACATTCAAATCAATATTCTTATTTGTGCTTATGTGTTACAGTAACACATTCCATTTATTTGCAATTTAGTGGATGTACTATACTTTTCAGATATTTTTGACAACTCCAATATTATCAAATACATATGAAAATGCCCTATTTCATACACTTCAAGATATGTAAAGTTTTAACAATATGTTATTGAACATCAAATGGAATATCTTCCAAAGGACTTGGAAAGGGCCGCTTTTTTAGAGTATGTACATGTACAAACTAATATTCAGTGTAACTATTCAGATTTTCGGCCAATTAGAAAGCGTGTTGCAAACAAGTTTTGTGAACAAAGCTTGTTTGCACAAGCTTGACTGTAAAAAATGGATTAAGCTATTAACCAATCAGGACACTGTTTACAGTATCCTAGTACATGTGATGGAAAAATGAACATTGATTTACCAGATGTTCTATTCAGAAAAAAGATATATTTAATTTATCAACGAGTTCAGCGAAGGATTAAAATACAAGATTAATAAAGTTTTAACAATATTTTATTGAACAACAAATGTAATATCTTCAAAAGGACTTGGAAAGGGTTGTTTTGTTTAGAGTATGCACATGTACAAACTAATATTCAGTGTAAATGTGTTGTTATTTGCTGTCTGATTTCACGAGATTTTGCCTGGAGCAGGACCCAAAACATGCTTAGAAATGTATGTTGTGATTAATAACTAACGGTAAATATATAGAAAGTTATTAGGATATAAATTGTAAAGTAATATTTTCGTAATAATGTATGGTGGCCCTAAAAAGGGCCGTTCTGTTTAGAGTGTACACATGTACAAACTAAAATTGAGTTCAAGTACGAGTCCGCTTGTTGGTTGATTCTCGAGTTTTAACTCTGACAATACCCGTAGTATCAGGTTTTGTTTCCGTAGTAAAACTCTTTTGATCGTCCGTTTCAAATTCTTCGTAAACAGGTTTTGGCTGTTCTGCTATTTTGTCAATCAGGTCAACCGTAACCACTTGTAGCGCTTCTATATCTTCCCTCATTGTGCTGACTACTTCAATCAATTCTGAGATCCGTCTTGCCATTATTCTGCTTCGATCAGTATCCATTTATTTGAGTGTTCGATAAATCATGTGAAGTATGTGTTAAAAACACATGCTTTTATACTCATCAAATGGATTGACCTACTTTCGGTAGATTAGTAAATTTTCAGATTTTCGGCCGATCAGAAAGCGTCTTGCAAACACGTTTTGTGAACAAAGCTTGTTTACACAAGCTTGACTGTAAAAACGGATTGAGATTCATCCAATTAGAGTGACAGAATTATTATCCAATCAAATCCTCTAAATGTTTATCCAATGAAATCATGGATGAAATCATTTCTGGATCTAAAGCATATACAGTATCATTTCTTACATGTCAAAATGCAGATCAGGAAATTATTTCAACGTTTGAGAAAAATTGTATTCTCCAAGAAAAATGAAGAAGAAAAAGAGAGAAACAAAGAATTATTACAAAAATTATTTGCAAGACGTGGTTATCATTGGCATTGCAAACAAAAAATTGTTTGGAAAGCTACAATGAATAACTTATATCCGGATCTGTCTGAATTCTATTAGACAGTGATCAAACGGTCCTTTTCAGGACCACAATATTTTCCCGAAAGAAAACACTTTGCATTTTATAAATCATAGGAATTGGTCAAGAAAAACATTTCACATCTGAGATAGATTCAATAAATTTAAGGAAATTGAACTTTTCTTGCATAATAGTATAGCTGTATTGTAACATATCTGGGATAACTTCAATAAATTTAAGGAAATTGAACTTTTCTTGCATAATAGTGTTAGTGTAATAGATAAGCGCCAGAAAACACCAGAGTAGTGCACTTCCGGCGGAAAGCATGACATTTGGTAT